>JAOXJP010250707.1:0-22033 GCA_025762735.1 Platanus orientalis
ACCATGGATAGTCCTCCATGAATGTGTCCAGTAATTTAGATTTTTTTCTATTTTAAGACTGTTTCTTTTATGAAATAAGGCCAATAGTGTCATGGCTAGTTTTTGTATTTTTTTGAGTTTTTAGTTGTAATCTCGTTTTACACTTTGGACCCACTTTTTCTATGGCCGAAACTTGACTTTTTGGCTTGATTTTGGTGTCATTAGATAGTTAATTCAGTTACCTTAATAAACGAGACCAAGATTGCGTTTTATTTCGAGGTTTGGATTGACGTATCCTCCTAACATGATTGATTAATGGTTAGTTGGCACTTCTCGACCTGAAGTTGACCCAACGAGACCCACTCAGTTATTAAATAACCTTGTTAATTATAGCAGTTTCACTGGGTTTTTGTTTGGTATTTCCCAACCCAATTAACAGATGAGTTGGTGTTGGGACGGGCATTTGTCAGCCTTAACAAGACCCAACCTAATCCATTGTCATCCCTACATGTAAACCTGCTGGTAATTTTTCTTTCATGAGCCGTGTGTTTCATGATGATGTCATGGGTGCTGCTATCCTCGATGGGATTCTCTGCCCATCATTTTGTCTGTTGACCACTTAATAGCTCCTCTTCATGCTCTCCATCAGAATCGCTAGAGTTCAAAATTTGTTAATGTTTGATCTTTCTTTAGTCCTCTGTATGTTTAGTCTCTTTTTCTCTTTTATGGTGCTCATGCTTTGGTTTATTAATTGCAACTGCAGAATGCTTTGACTGATCCTCAACGTGTCCGTACCCCTTCTGTCATGGAGTATTGGAAACCATTGGCTGAAGATGTAAGCACCCTCAATCACCCTTCTTGAAGTTGAAAATGCCATATTGACTCATGCCTCCCCTACCATGCACAAAAGTTTCCCTCCCTTCTTAAGGGACTTCAAATTTGATGACATCAACTATCTTAATCAGAATTGTGTTCTCTTAATTGCAGATGGATGTATCTGCTGGAATAGAAGCTGAATATCATCACAAAAACAACCGGGTGAGTTGATTTTTTTGGCCTGGTTTTAAACTTGGTTGTGGTTATTAATAACAGAAAATCAAGGTCCAGTTTTGTATGCTAGTGTCATCTATCAACAGCATTGCATTTTGCATGGTGCACCGGCAGGGGTGCCACTCATCCATCATTTAACGAATTCAACTGTAGTTCTATTAGGTTAGAGGTTGATCCTTTTGGATAATCTTAACTGTCTATTGCTTCTTTCAGATGGCCATAAGAATATGGTATAAGGCAAGTACTGCAGGAGAACTGATAAAACAGATTTTAGGAATAAAATTAGTTTAAGTGGATGTTAGAATCATCTGTTCAACTTGGCTTGGCATTGAATTTTGCTATGGTGGGACCCATTGAATGGTGGCCCAAACCCCTGAATATGTTTCATGCTACGTCATTGATAAACCATTGTGGACACTTTGAATAAAATTAGTATGCTTGTGTTTTTGATCTGTTGGTGGATAAAGTTACATATATGAAAAGAAAATTATTTTGAGTTCTCAACAGATGAGGTATACTCCATGTTCCCTATCTATGAGGTACTCATCATGCACATGTTGAGGGTTTGGGATTGATCATCGATGGTTCTCACCTAGGAGAACTTCAAAGCCAACAATGGCTTGATCTGATGATCTCTACCCTCCAATCCATCATAGTTCTTGTTAACATCATGACATCAGGCAGAAGGTCCTGAATGTTTTATAGAGCTGATTGTAATTTGATCTGGACAATTTTTGGCGTGAGAGTTTTTTTAGATGGGACACATTGGAAACTGTCCTCACTGCATGTTTCTCTTTAAGAGGGACTTGCAGCCTCCCCTCTTGATTGTAGTATACCTCTACAGGAAATCTGTCCCTGTAAACTCTGAAACACTGGGAAATAGGTATTATACCTATAAAGATATTGTAATCTCATCAACTTTTGCTTTTATTATTATTAATTATTAATTATTGTTATTGTTATTGTTATGTGTATATGCATATGTGCCAAAATGAGGATGTAAAGGATTGGAATCAGCAAACCTGCCAAGTGTACCTTACATCATTATCTTGTACCAAATTTGTAGCAATGTATTAGGAATTTAAGAGTGCTTCAGCTGGGGTGGCAATCTTTTTTCTTTTTCTTTTTTAATCTTGTGGATTTTTATTCCTTGTTTTTCTTTTCAGTTTTTAATGAAGTAACAGTTCCCTTTCCTATAAAAAAGGGTTGCCAGTAAGGTCTAGACCCTTTTTGGTCCATCATGGCCATAAGAATTGTTTCTTTGACATTAGCCAATATTATGAACATATCCATCAATCCTAATTGTTGAATTGGTTGGCTGTCTATTGTATGGGTGGTACTGTGAAAATCATAGGGATTGACTTTACTAGTCATTCATTTTCTCTTGGATTGATGTTTGGTTGTAGGCCTCTTTTTTACAGGATTCTATCAAATTATTTTCTAAATATAGATTGTATTTCTTTGAGGTGCAGGTCTATTGCTGGAAAGGCCTCCGATTTTCGGCTCGGCAAGACTTGGAAGGATTTTCCCGGGTATGATTTATTCTGTGACTTAGATATTGTATGCCTAAAATATGATTGACTCATTTCATCACTAGGGAGACTGACATTGTAGTCAATGCAGTTTACTGAATATGGTACTGAAGGGGTGGTGCCTCCGGAACTTTTGCCACCGGAAGTGCGCTCCAAATATCATGTGAAACCCAGTGAGAGGTCTAAACGTGCTAAAAAGGAAGAAGAAGCGAAAGGTGCTGCTCAACAAGCAGAAGAGAACCAGGTATATTCAACAGAACAGTCTTATATCCTATTATAACTGAAAACATCTTTCCCGTGGAAGGAAAAAAAACTGCTGTGAGCTTGGAGGACTACTTTGGGAGAATAGGCTTAAAGCCATCCATTTTCCCAAGGTTGTATTGTTAAAAGTGCCTATGCTATCATAGGCGATGTCCTTGCTGGTTGCCTAGGTGTTCTCCCAATGATCTGGGTGCACTCTGGTCTCAATCAAGTCCCCTCTGATGCATGTGGAATGGAAAATAATCATATAATCACAAGACCAACAATTAATGAGTCTAACCATGGGAGGGGGAAACATTAGCAAGTTTAGACACCAGCTGGGGAGGCTTTTCATTTCTTAGGTAGAGAAAAGAACAAACCTTTTTATTGGGGGAACAGAAGAAGAAATAAACAAAATTAAATTTCACATACCTATGACCTGTCATCCTTGAACTGATAGGAGCTTTGGAGTATCTTCATGGCCTTTAATTTATCTTCTCAAAGCTACAACCAGTGAATCTGTTATTCATTCAACCGACGAGAAAGATAAGATCCTAAAGATATACAGTCGGTGAGGTATCTTATGCCGTATAAAAGAAAAAATACACAAGTTAACCTAACTGTAAGAAGGTGGCCACCTTGTTATGAAAAAAGATAGTAAAAATATCGTCCCCTTATTTTGTCTAGGCTACCATTATGTAGACCTCTTGGACTGCCGCCTAGTGTCTGAGGTGTCAGCATAGGGTGGTTGTCATTATGAACACTGTAATCCCGTGTTGGGTGCCAGTATGAATGCTGTACCCTGTGTTTTATGCATCAACATGGAATGAGCTTGGGACTCTCACCATTTGATTGGTCTACCCAAGGAGATCTTTGCGGCCAAATAAAGCTTACCTCTAACCAACCATGCTGCATGGGTTCTTCTAAATGGTGACGTACTTATACCCTACGTTCATCGAACTCCACATTTCATTGCATTCTCAGTTTCCTACCTTTTTGTCTTATGTGGCCAACCAACCATTTTTATTTTCTCATGTAGAAAACCTTAAAGTGGAAAAGTATGGCGTCATTACATTTATTTATTCTCTTGTATTTAGTTATATAATAATTTGTTGTTTAATCCAACATAATGCTTCTTATTTTCTGCACTGCTGAGACTATGATTCCTTTTTTATAGGGTATACTAAGTGGGACGCTGTTGCGCCCCGGTTCCGGATACCACCTTGGATCCTGTGGTGTGACATTTTAGGGATTTCATTTAGATATCAACTCATTATAATTAAGGATAGGCACTGAATCACCCCACAATCATAGCTAAATTTCAGCAGCATAACTGCGCAACAGGCCCATGGGAAGAATCAACAATCTCCTGTATAAACACATAACCTAATAAATAACAGAATAGCACTAAATATCCCTCCATCCATCCACAACACATAATAACTGTCCCCCAGACAATTCTTCCATCAACCATATAATTATGAGTCATCAAAACACAACCGTAACCAGTATTCATATGTACACAATATCTCCAAAATATATGCAAGTGACTTGAGGTTTAGGATATACAGAACCATTCTATATTCCTAAACTAAACTCGTCTATCTTGGGCTGCACATCAAAACAGCTGCCGGCTACATACACTCTGGCAGGGGCTCTAGCGTGAACTATCTGCTAAGCCTCTCTACTCAGACCTCCAGGGATCTCACTATCTGTAGTCAATAAGTAGATGGAGTGAATTCTGGAAAGCTCAATAAGTAATACCCAACATTCTACAGTTTACAACAAACCACAATATTTGTAAATATGGAGAACCCACGATTGATAAAAACCAGATGAAAATATTATCTGTTCAAGAAACGAAGAAAGTATAGGTCCATGCATAGCAAAACTCGCAAGTATGGATCTCAACCCAATAGGTACATAACACTCTCATCCACAAACGAGGCATCTCATCAACACAATGTGCTCTCATCTCTATACGAGGCATACATAAGTCATAATGTTGCATACACAATGCATAAGTCAAATCATGTAAAACAAGCATGCAATAACTTATATGAATGGTAAAAACCATGCCACACTAAGGTGCATATGCCGCATCTCATCTGCTGATGTAGTGCTCACAAACAGTGGAGTTGATCAATCTCTGATAGCATCTCTGTGAACTGAATCCCAGTTGGTCTCTTGTAAGAGCAACTTGGGCAGCTCAAGTTCATGGATTCCTTCCGACTCTCTGGGGACAGGCATAATAACACAGCTCCTTGAACCCTGCTTAGCAAAATTCTGAAAAAGTCACTTGTACAGCTCTGGATTTCAATATCTGGGGGTCCCTTCTGAGTTCTCTGTGTCCCCTTAAGTTTTCAATACCAGAGATGGTGAAAACAAACAGTAGTGCATCCACTCAGTGCCGCCCAATAAACAGAAGGTCTCAATACCTTGGAGGATGCACAACTCTATTCCAGATCTTCCATGTATCAAGGCTATAAATACATGGCTACAACATAATCCATAATCACTTGGTTGCATCATAGCTCCAGTACACAAAGTAGTACTGTTGCCACCCTGCATTGTTTGCACATCCTAGCATGCAATTCAGTCCTAATAATGTTCACAAATCATCCTTTTGAAAACAAACTATGAATTCATATTAGATTAACTCCACGAGACCCAATGATGCAGCACAAGGGAAAGAATCAAAAATTGATGTAGAATGATTCCAAGAGGCTTAAATAATTATGAGATTCAAAGTGTGGAAGTAAGATATTTCAAGAATTGAAATTTAAAGCAATCAAGTAGTCACAAAATAGGGGAAATCAAGAAATAGGACGGTAGAATAGATGTTAGAATGAAAAGGAACAAAAAAGAAGAAAATTAGGAAAAAGATAAAAAAAAAGGGTTTTTTCTATATTTTTGGGCAGAAAGTCCGAAAATTACCAAACTACCGCTCTGATGAGTCAGAAAATTCCAAAATTTTTAGGATAGTTTTTGATGTGTTCAAGGGTTCTACAGTTAAAATTTCAAGAATTTTGACCAGTTTTGATAGGTAAAATTAAAGAATTTCAGAAAATTTGAAGCTTTGCTAATGGAGGTTCAAGAAGAAGAATAAAAAGAAGATGATTAACTTGAGGAAATCACCAACCTAAGCCCTGTGTAGGCAAACAAGGAGAAAAAGATAGATACGTTATGATGAAATTACCAAACTCATGTCCCTTAGAATCACTAACCAAGGTCTTCAATCTTGGCTCCATAACTTAGAGAAAAGAGAATTATTCCCACTCTTGTAGAGAGAAAACAAAGATTTTTTTTTTTCAATCAACATTGTAAAGACTTGAGCAATGCAATCCCTATAATCTGATTATAGAGAGAAAAAGAGAGAGAGGGAGGAGGAGAAGAGAAGAAGTCGATGGGTGAAAGAGAACAAGGTATGAGTCTAAAACCTACTCATACAATGTTATAATATTATATATATATATATACCCCCAAATACAGTAGACAAATACATATTCCTTCACCCCCCCTCAAGTTTGAGAATAGATATCTATCATTTCTAACTTGTCAGATAAATACATAAAATGTGCTTCACTAAGACCCTTGGTGAAGATATCTGTTAGTTGGTATTGAGAAGTTACCCCCCTATTAGCCAGAACATCGGCCTAACCATTCTAACACCTATCAACATGAGAGAGAGAGATAGAGAGCTCTGTAGCAAGCTCTCTGATCTCATACAATAAAGGAAGAAGATGCCAAGAGCCTAAACCACGGCCCAACCCCCAATTAACTATCACCTGGGAATCGCCTTCCACCAAAACACCAAATAACTGAAGGTTCTTCAATTCGCAGAGCCCTATGAGAAGACCCATGGCCTTAGCATGAGTAGAGTCACTATCGCCCAACGGCCCAAAAACAGCGCGGACAATCTTGCCATAATGGTCTCTCAATACACATCCAAAACCAGCAGGCCCCGGATTTCCTTTCGAAGTACCATCGAAGTTAAGCTTGAGGCAACCAATGGGAGGGGGAGACCAGGGAGACATAGCCTTCCTCCTTGTAGGGAAAGACCGCTCAAGAGCGGCAACCCAATCACAACTAAGAAGAGAGATAGGGGTGCCTTTAAAAGTCTCCGTCATTAACACCCAATCACCCACTTCCCTCACGATAGAGTCAATCACTTCAGAAGAACAAAACTTGTCTTCAAAAATTCTAAGATTCCTCTTTTTCCAAATCCCCCGAAAAACACAATGCAAAAGGCACTCCCAAAACACCTTAACGCGAATTCCTTGGCCAGAGCAAAACCATTGCCAAACAAAGCGCTTGAGATCAGTAAGCCAGACTCGACTTCTTCCCAAAGAGGAGAAAAAGTGATTTCAAATAGAGTCCACAAACCTATAGTGGAGGAATATGTGCACTGGAGATTCCGCATCTCTTTTGCAAAGAGTACACCAGTTTGGGGAGAGAACCATAAAAGGTCTTCTTCTTTGGAGAACATCCATTGTATTGATACGACCAAGCACCGTTGTCCAAACAAAAGCCTCAACCCTAGGGGGAACCAAGGGATTCCGCACTTTCTTGATAGGAAAATTACAATCAAAATTAAGAAAAGGGATCAACACATTAAAAAAGGATTTGCACAAATAATTCCCTGAAGACTCCAGGATCCAAATCTTTTTATCTGGAAAGACCGAGGAAATGAAAACAAGATCTAGACTCGAGAGCAAGGGTCCCAAAATATTGACTTCCCAGTCATAGAGGTCTTTAAAGAAAGATAGATTCCAAACATTACCATTAGAAGAAGGGGAGAGCACCTCAGAGATAAAGGCATCCTTTTGGTTGGAGAGTCTAAACAAACGAGGATGGGACAATGAGAGGCACGAATCTCCCCACCATGGTCTATCCAAAATCGAATAGAATTACCATTTCTCACTACAAAACGGACATGAGTAAGGAACAACGGAAAAATGCAGACAATGTTTTTCCACAACAAGGACCAAGAAGTAGATGCCCGAGAGGAGCAATCCCAACCATTTGGGTGCATCCCATATTTGTTACGAATAATGGAATGCCATAAACTCTCATCTTCATTAGAGAAACGCCACAACCATTTACCAAGAAGAGCTTGGTTTCTTTTCTTCCAATAGCCTAAACCCAAACCCCCGAAAGCCTTAGGCCCACAAACATCCCCCCAATTCACCAGATGGTCTTTATGCCCCATACCACCCTCCCAGGGAAAGTCCCTTTGCTGCCTTTCCAACACTAGCTGAATCTTCCTTGGCATTTTAAACAGAGACATGTAGTAGATTGGAATGTTAGACAAAACAGCCTTTATCAAGGTAATTCGCCCCCTAAACGAAATATATGACTTTTTCCAACTTTCCAACTTCTTAAGAACTCTTTCCACCACTGGGTCCCAAAAGGAAGTGGACCAAGAGTTACCTCCCAACAACATCCCCAAATATTTTAAGGGCCAATGAAGCCACTTGCACCCAATGGCTGAAGCGTTGGAATGCAACAAGGTATTGTCAATACTGATACCCGCCATGCAAGATTTTGATAGGTTAATTTTCAGCCCAGAGATATATTCATAGATGCCCAAAATAGACTTTAAATTCGCCACTTGCTCCTCCCCAGCATCCACAAAGCAAATAGTGTTGTTAGCAAACTAGAGATGAGACACAAATAGACCACCCAAGCTAGATTCAAAGCCCTTAATAATGCCAGCATCCTCAACTTGTGCCATTAAAGCATTGAAAGCATCCGCCACCAAAGTAAAAAGTAATGGGGATAGCGGGTCTCCCTGACAAAGGCCACGAGAAGAGCTAAAAAATCCTTTGGATGTTCCATTAATCAAGACCGAGAAGTACGATGGAAAAGACAGCCCATAATCCATTCAACCTTCATGAGAACCCACCTAAGAAAATCCCAATCCACTCTATCATAGGCTTTCTCTATATTGATTTTTCACACTAAACCTGGTTTTTTACCTTTTTTTTTTTTCTACTGTCAACCAATTCGTTAGCAATCAAGATGCCATCAACAATCTGCCTGCCATGAACAAAAGCTCCTTGAGAGCAAGAAACCACCTCATCCATGACCAAGCACAGCCTCACAGAAAGAACTTTAGAAATAATCTTGCAAAGCCTGCTCACCAGATCAATAAGCTTAAAATCTGAGAAATCACAGACCCCTTCTTTCCTTCGAACCAGAACAATGAAAGTTGCATTCATACCTTTACTTATAAGTTGCATTCATACCTTTACTTATAACACCACGGTTAAAGAATTCCGCAAACATTTTCAAAAGATTTGACTTAACAATGTCCCAACAGACTTGATAGAAATGCATAGAGAAACCTTCCGGCCCAGTAGATTTATCCTTATCCATGGAGAAAACAGCTGCCTTCACCTCCTCTTCCGAAAAGGAGCCTCCAATCTATCCCTACACTCAACATTGAGGTGCGAAGAGAACAGGTTCTCAAGGAGCGGTCTATCCACGCTATCCTTGGAATAAAGCTTAGAGAAGAAACAAATAGCTTCATCTTTAATGACATTCACATCCACCCCTTGCATTGTCATTCTAGTGATGATAATCTTCCGCTTCTTATCACAAGCCACTTTATAGAAAAATTTTGTATTACTATCACCCTCCTTTAACCATTTGCATTTAGCTTTCTGGTTCCAATGGATTTCTTTCCCCCTAAGAGTCACCTCCATATCACCTAATAAAGCTTTCTTCTGCATAGTAGAAGCCTCATCAAATAACCATTGACCTCAACAAGCCTATCGATTTGAGAAATCTCCTCACAAATCTTCAATTTATAAGCCGTGATGTTCCCAAAGGTAGATTTGTTCCAGTCAATAAGCTTCTCTTTCACAAACTGAAGTTTCTTCATAAACTTGAAACCTTCCCTCCTCGACACTTCACACTCAACCCACCACTTCCGAATGCAATCCAAAAAAGAGAGATGAAGCATCTACATATTTTTAAATCTAAAAGGAGAAGCCCCAAAATCCCCTTTAGATAAAGAGAGAAGAATAAGCCAATGGTCAGACACAATTTTGGGAAGAGCCTCTTGAGAAAAATGTGGATACAGATATTTCCAACAATTAGATACCAAGAATCTATCCAACCTATAAAAGGTAGGGATATCTTGACCATTAGACCAAGTAAAAGAAGCATTAATCATAGAGCTGTCTTGGATTCCAAGCTTATTGATAAGATCATTAAAATTCCTCATGCTTCTCGTGATATTCCCTTGGGGGTTTTTTCTCGTGAACAAAACGAATGGTGTTAAAATCTCCCCCCAACAGCCAAGGCCCAGTCCGAGAAGAATAAATAGCCTCCAATTCCGCCCAAAACTCACTTGGACGCATGGCCACAAAAGGCCCATAAACTCCTGATAAAAGCCAATCCTCCCCCAAAGCAATGTCCTCCAATAGAATGGACACGGAAAACTGGCTTCACCGAATATCCTTTTTCCTAAACGTAAGCGGATCCTAGGCCACCAAAATGCCACCAGAAGAGCCAACCGATGGAAGAGCACACCACTTCGAAAGGATCAAACCAACCGAGCTATGAACAAAACGATACCCAACACTATCCTTTTTGGTCTCTTGAAAGATAACAGATCCAGCTTAAACTTGGAAACACACTCTTTGACAAGTCTTTACCCCACCCAAGCCACGAACATTCCAAGACATGAGCTTCATAAGGCAACCACATTTAGACCCTTCATGTGTTTCCTCTGCACCAAAGACCGACAAACACCTACAGATTTTTTAATTCCGTGCTTCCTTTTGCCTTCGTAACCACCTCCTTACACTTAGTTGTGTTACCACTATCTTCCAACCTAAGGAAGTCAAAGAGCTTCACCACCTCACCTTCTTTGTTGATGACCTTGAGACCCATACAACTCACCAGAACATCAATGCACTCAGCTATCACATCCCCTGCATAACCTACAATCTCATCACTACATTTAGGCACCAATTCATCACTACATTCAGGCAATACCTCATTTCCCCTGCCACCATTACTGATACCCATCTCATCCCCTAGCAACCCAGCATTCTCACCCACTGTCCCTGCACACACTAGATCAGAATCCTTCAAAAGGACCTCAACAACTACATCCGTCCTCTTGCCAGAAGGAGAAAGCTCATGACATTCCATATTCGATTCCAAACCATTAGGAGACCCACAAGAAGGAGAAAGAGAAGCAGAAACAGAAGAAACAGGAACAAAAGACATAGAAACAAAAGACAAAGAAGTAATTGACAACAAATTAGGAACAAATTTAGAATCCTGAGAATTAGAGTTAGGGTTACCTGTCAGAATAGAACACTCCACAAAATTAGGAATCCCCAAGGACGAAGACCCAGTCCGACAATAGTTCCCGCCACCACTAAGGGCAGGATCAGGACCATCCGGAGAAATAGAAGACAACAGGCTTTTAACCGGAGCACTCGAGCCAAAGGAATCCTCATAATCAACTAGTTTGCCATCCCTAACTAGTGTGAAGAAATCATGGAGATCGTGGTGAGGAGACTCAACTGTTCTCAAATCTTCGTCGTCCATGACAAATTCATCATCAGAGTGCACCGATGGAAAGGAACAATCGGAATCCTCCTCACTTTGCCTCATGACACCAAGCCCTAGCGGATTGGATAAGCAGTTCAACTTTGAAACCGAAACCCCTATCTTCGATGGAGTTGCCTTGATGTGGGACGGAAAGAGAGGGGAGATAACAGGAGTTGATACCTTCACACCAGTTCTCGGGACTTATGAACTTTAGTGACCCTGAGATGAGCAGAACTGAGGGAGGAGCAGTGACCCACCATCCCTACACACGATCGAGAGTTCCAATAATCAAGAGAGATGCCTTCGGTAACAGCCTTTTTCCTTTGACTGGCACCACTGGAGCACGTCGAGTTCACCGGCATACTTGCATCACAATCAAAAACCCCCTTACCTTGGATCCTACTAGTATCCTCCACCATCACCCCACCCATCCCCATTCACACTTCAAAACCAGGAGAAAGATTCTTAGACGATGCTGGGCTTATAAAAACATCATCCTTCAACCCAATCAATGGCTTAAACCGGTTTGGCCCATCCAAAACCGGGGGCTTAAGTTTCGGGTCCGAAGCACCCGTCCACCCACCTGCATTAACCATAGACTTCGGGCGCCATATCCGGTTGTTCCCTTTATTAATATCTAAAGCTTTGGTAGTCTCGTGATGCTCATCTGACAACCCTGGGCCAGCCCCTACAAAAGGGTTGGAAGGAAAAGGCCTAGCACCCATGTCTCGCCCATGAAACTCTCGACTAATCTAACATTTTCCACAGTCGTCGGATTAGGAACAATCTGAACGGTTGGGATATAATTAGGGTTGTGCAAAGAAACCCTCACTTCATCCCTAACCTTCCGCTCGCTGCACATTGATTGGCCATTGGCCTCCTTCGATTGATGAAATGTGAGGACCATAGCTTCCACTTCTAAGACCAACAGCGAAACCCCAGCTCCCTTTTCTAGTTTCAAGATGTGAGGTACATCTCCCGACGTAGCAGCACCCACCTTGATTCGGGCTATGGAGATAACTTTTCTGCGGTTAGTTCGGCCATCCACCGCCAAAAGGCCACCACACTTATTGCCAATAGCTTGGAATACCGTGCTCCTCCACTCAGATAGCGGAAGGCCCTAAACTCTGACCCAACGACTCCCTTTCACAGCTTCAATAGGAATCGAGGAGGTATCCGGAGTCCACTATTTAAAGGTGACCACTCCATTGCTAATGCATAGCCGGCCAATATTGAGAATATCCCTAAGGTCTACCTTTGAAAAAGCCGCAAACAAAACACGATTAATAAGGTAAGATGTGGGAATATAACGAAGCCTTCCCTACCAGACCCCTGAAAACGATGCGAAACTGCCACTGCCACAAATTTCCAGGAAACTGAAACGCCCCAGACGTCACAAACAACCTCATTGTTCCACTCTTTAGATTCCGGAGGTCGCACCCAAGGAGTATTTGGGTAGTAGATTGAACATTTTGGCGGAGATTCTCATTGCGATTAGAGGTCACTGTCCCACGCCGAGCAGACATTTGACGCATAATTTCTTGGCAATTCTTCCAACCTACTAACCCATGTCTCGTAAGAAGAATGACAAAACTATTTCTCACCTTTAGGTTACATTGGCAAAACTGGATGAAGCTACCCCATTTGTTAGACCCCCTGAACAGAAACAAAGAACCCCCTTGGAAGGGAATCAAAAGCTGTAGATTAACCTCCATTGAAGATACACAAGCGTTACCAATGTACTCTGGTACCATAACCAAGAACTGTAAAGGAAAGACAATTTTATGGATCCTCCCCTTACCTCATTTGACCATGGAAAAATCCACCCCATTGTGTACCAGCTCAAAAGACTTTGATTCAGCCACAAAGAACCGCTTCTCCATCTCCATGTGCAAATCAAAACATTGGGAACAACCGGGCCACCACAAAATGCTTTTTACTTCTCCATATTCCATGAGCCATGGACCTGAATTCCGCCTTAACACTTAATCGGGCCACCACAAATTGCTTCTTACTTCTCTAAGTGTCTAAGTTGCCTCCAACAAACGAACAATATCCAGATGTGGACCTGCGATCTGTAAGTGACCTAGCCTAATCAACATCGGTATAAACCTTCACACGTTGGTGACCATGTCTCTTATACAAGAGACGCTTTCTTGGACACCCTTTCAAGTACCTGAGTATCTGGTATGCGGCTTTTATATGATCTTGAGTGGGAGTATGCATGAACTGACTTATAACACTCACGGCATATGTAATATTGGGACGAGTAAGGGACAAGTGGATGGGATGCCCCACTAGCGTCTAAAATCTCCTAGCATTAATAATTCTTTTACTATCATCCTCCTTCAGTCGATGATTTTCTTTAATAGGTGTGGCACAAGGTTTGCAACCTTCTATGCTTGACTCCTTCAACAAATCCAACACATATTTTCTCTGTTAAAGAAAGATGCCTTGTTTTGCTTTGGCAACTTCAATTCCAAAAATGTATGTCAAAAAACCTAGGTCCTTGATCTCAAATTCTTGTGCTAAGATTCCTTTCAAATAAACTACTTCATCTTTATCATTCCCAGTGACTACAATATCATCCACATACACTGTCAATGTTGTAATCTTAGTACCCATTCTCTTGATGAATAAGGTGTGGTCAGCCTGAGTTTGTTGGTATCCTAGCCTCATCGTAGCTGATCTGAATCTCTCAAACCACGCCCGTGATGACTATTTCAAGCCATATAAGGCTTTCTTCAATTTACAAACTTTTCCATCAGCATTCAGCAAATGAAAGCTTAGTGGAGTAGCCATATATACCTCATCCTCTAGGTCTTCATGTAAAAAAATGTTCTTCACATCAAATTGTAAGAGTGGCCAATTCTAATTAGCTGCTAGGGAAATGAGTGCTCTAATTGAATTCATTTTAGCAACTGGGACAAACATCTTTAAAGTCTGAGTATACCCTTTTGCAACTAGGCGTGCCTTAGACCGCTCCACAGATCCATCAGATTTATACTTGACTGTAAATACCTAATTGCAGCCTACCAACTATTGTCCGCTTGGAAGGTCAACTAACTCCCATGTATTTTTTTTTTCTTTTTCCAACACCTGCATTTCCTCAATCATTGCATCCTTCTACTTTTGATGTGCTAATGCTTCAGGTACACTGCGAGGAACCGAAACAGAGGACAAGACCATAGAGAAACATTGGAAAAAAGAAGATAATGTCTGATAGGATACAAAATTTGACATAGGGTGTTGACTACAAGTCTTAACACCCTTTTTTTAAGCTATGGACAGATCAAGATTATCATGTGATGGAGAAGGTGAAGGTAAGATATTACTTGGTTCAAGAACTGGCTCATAAGTTGACACCTGGAGTGGGTCATGAGAATTCAAGTCATGTGGTCCTCCTGCTTGGACCTCTTCTACTTAGGCCCTTTGTTTTGTCTTCCCTCGTGCATACACTTGTTTTTCGAACTGGAACTTCCCTTTTCCACCAGTACTACCTCTGCCATCGAATTGATATGATGAAACTGGAACAGGAATAGGAAGTTAGGAGCAAACCTAGACATCTCTTCACATACAAATTGCTCCCCCTGAAGAGATGTGCCATGAAAAGAGAAAAAAAGAATGGACTCAAAAAATGTCAAGTCTCGAGATACAAACAAACGATGAGTCAGAGGATGAAAACATTTGTACCCTTTCTGATTTACCCCATAACCCAAGAAAACACATTTAAGGGCCTTGGGGTCTAATTTGGTGCGATCATATTTGGGCACATGTACATAGCAAATGCACCCTAAGGTAACAACACTTCAAGTGGAGATTTATGAGGAAGTACACGTGAGAGAAACTTGTTTATGAGGTAAGCTGCAGTCTGAATGGCCTCAGACCAAAAAGTCTTTGGCATAGTCAAAATAAACATAATTGCATGGACAATCTCCAGTAAATCTTTGTTTTTTCTTTTAGCCACCCCATTTTCTTTAGGAGTGATTGGGCAGGTTGTATGATGAATTATGCCAGACATATCAAGAAATAAAGAAAACTCACGGAAAAGGTATTCTCCACCATTATCAAACTGCAAAATTTGAACTTTGGTGTGCAACTGAGTATTAACATGTTGTGAAAGGATTTAAATGTTGCATATATATCACTTTTATTCTTTAAGGGATAAACCCAAGTGGCGCGAGAACAGTCATCTACAAAAGTTACAAAATAGCAAAACCCAAACAAAATAGTAGGAGAAGGCCCCTATAAATTAGAATGCATAAGTGAAAACGGAATGAGACTTTTATTATTATTACTAATGACCTACAATGCTTGGCCAACTAGCAAGACTCACAAAAGAAATTAGACTTAAAATAAGAAAACTAGAGGAATATTTTCCTCAACACAAAAAAAGATATATGATCCAAGCAGTGGTACTAAGTGAATAACTCATCTAATCATGAGGCGGATGAATCCCTCTTTATTGCTGACGTAGCTACTAGCAAACTAGAATCCAAAACATAAAGACCATCCTTCTCATGCATCAAACCAATTGTCTTCTTCGTCACCATGTCCTGAAACACACAATGACATCAGAAAAAAGTAATGCAACAGTTAAGAGTTTTAGTACTATGATTGATGGATAACAAGTTAAGATAGGAACATGTAGTACATATGACAAACACAGATCATGGGTGATAGGGATTTCCCCTTGTCTAGCCATAGAGGGAAGAGAACCATCGGCGATTTAGACCTTGTCCTTGTCAGAACTAACATTATAAGATGTGAAGAGGGACGACATACCAATTATATGATGGGAGGCCCCTGAATCATGGTTCTAAAATTGGCCGATCCGTGTTTGGATCGGCCGGCTCTGATCCTGGTTTTTCATGTAAATTGGGTTTGACACTAGATCGGGCGATTCATGGTACGGATCACTAGATTGGGCGATCCAACGATCCGTCTCATGAATTGGCCGCAGCTATAGAAAAATGGACCGTAAGTGGTGTTTTTCACTTTTGCTCGCCCATACACCGATTTTCCTCAATTCTTTTTTGATCTTTTGCATCTTAACACCCTTGTGTGTTGTTTTAAATAAATTTTTGTGATAAAAAACTTATCTTTTGGTGAATTTGAGTAGATTGATGGAAGAGATTTTGGGGTTTTCTTACGAAAGACAAAAATGTATGATTTTTTACTCAAATCTTCGTTCTGATTCATTTTTTTTTTTGTAATAAATTGACAAATCAACACATTTAGATGCTAGATCTACCAATTTATTGCATAAAAAACAATATTTAAGTAGCATTTGATGGATTAAAGTCACTTTTTGTCTAAAGCAGACATCTTCCAAAAAATTCAAAAAAAAAACTAAAATAAATATAGTATATATATGATATAATAGTCCATAGATCTATGGGTTTGGAACAAAAATCCACTGATTTATGGTTGAACATGAATTTTCAAAATATTTTTTTAAATTAATCTGAAAAATTAAAAATTAAATATTTTTATATATATAATTAATTTTTTTTCCAAAATTTTAAGTGTATAATTTTTTGTTAAACAAATGTGATTTTATGGTGTGATTTTTGTAGGTTGTTTGACTAAATCCCTATTTTTAAACACTTTTTTGTTAAAAATATGTATGGGTTTGGGACCAAAATCCACTGATCTATGGTTAAACATGAATTTTTAAAAACAAAAATATTTTTTAATTAATCCAAAAATTAAAAATTAATTATTTATATATATATAAATATTGTTTTTCATAAGTTTGCTAGTGCATTATTTTTTGTCAAACAAATGCAATCTTATGGTGTGGTAATGACTTGATGTAATTTAAATTTGATGGATATTTATTATTTTATGTGTTTTTTGTGTTCTTTTACAGGTTTAGACTTAGAGAAAAGATATGGCTTAAGGGTTAAGTTCAACCAGGAAAGAAAAGGTTCTAGACATTGGTTGGTCGCATTGTATTGCATTGACCCCGAATAAAAAACAAGTGAAATGTAACTGGTGCAATAAAATTATGTGGGGGGTGTGACTAGGTTGAAGCATCACCTTGTCGGCTTAAGGGGAGATGTTGAACCATGCCTGCAAGCACTTAAGGAGTTAAGGTTGGACATGCAGGCATACTTGAGAGGAGCAACTTAGGCGTAGAGGTACAGGACATATGCGAGAAGAAGATATTGAGGAGGAAAAAGCTTATGATTTTGATAGTATGGATAGGCTTGAGAGAGTAGCTTATGACAGTAATGAGAGAAAGTAGACAGTTTGTACAAGCTGATGAGGCGAGGAGAAGATTCTCTGTTTTTGGCTCTCACTGGTATAGGAGGGGTGGGTTCTCAATATCCCCTGGTGGTGGGTCATCGTTGTAGCCAACTTTTGCGAGGAGTAGGACTTATAGAGAGGGCAAGTTATGAAAAAGAGAAAACTACAGAGAAATGGAGATCAACTGGGTTGAAAGAGAATAAAAAAGAGGGAGCAAAACAAAAAGAATTAAGGATATGTTCAGGAAAAAGGAGGAAGAGAAGGTAGGGCGGGGGTTATGTCAGTGGATGGTACATGCTGAAATCCCGTTCTTTGTTATAGAGAACCCATATTTTCAGAACAAATTTAATGTTATTGCATAGGCAAGGCCAGAGATACAAGGCTCCAACCCATATTAGTTGACATATTTATCTGCCCAGAGAAGTAGATGACTTGAGAGATTGTATTCAAAGCTTAAAGAGGTTTTGACCTAGATATGGATGCACAATCATGTGTGACGGATGGACTTTCAAGACAAGTAAGTCATTAATAAATTTTATGGTGTATTCCCACAGGGATAAGATTTTTCACAAATCAGTTGACAATGCTGGCCATTAAAAAACAAAGAAATATATATTCAAGTTGTAGGATAAGGTGGTGGATGAGGTGGGTGAAGAAAATGTTGTCTAGGTTGTGACGGACAACGAAGCTTCATTTAAAGCTGTAGGGGAGATGCTAATGAAGAAGAGGAAACATTTGTATTGGATCCCTTGTGCCGCGCACTATATTGACCTCATGCTAGAGGAAATTAGAAATCCAAGGCCTGATGTTGGTGGACCAGCAGATCATGGGATTGATGATGTGGTGTAAGTTCTGCATCCGGGTGTCCAACCCTAACCCGAGGCCAGCGCCTCCCAGTCCCACCAACATACAATGTCAACAACTGTTGAGACTGAGTCTGAGATTGAGAGTGTTGACCAGAGTTCTGATGATGATGGAGATGATGCAGGTGCAGGTGGTGTCACTGACATTGATGTGGGTGGAGGTATTGGTAGTGGTAGTACCCCTTGTGGTTTCGTAGGATATGATTCTCAGTACATTGCCACACAGGATTCATCCCATGGTAGTCGACCTAGATCTATTGCTACTAAAAACAAAAGCAAGTCTAAGACGCTTACGCATACTTAACATTATGATGGGCAGCCAGAGTATAGAGGGTATAGCCATGGATCTACTTTACCTTTGGGTATGGGATATACGACGACCAACACTTTAGATCATATGACCATGGGCAACAAATATCGACTAATGAGGTATCATCTACTTCTAATTCGGTGCCAATGTTTAGATCTTCTAAGAGTGAAGTCTTAACCTCACAACGACATACAGGATCGTGCGAGCGACATCGACATGGTGGTTGGAGTTCTACATGTGACATTGATACAAGGAGTCAGACTCAGTTGGACTCGTACCCTATGCCCCAACCCGTACCTTATGATCAGTTGATTTAGTCTTCTTTTGCATTCCAACAAATTCCACCATGTATATATGAGGCTCCTCACAAAGAAATGAACTCAGTTAGAGATCTCATATTTGACTTCAATTTTGATCAGTATCAAGCTTTGAGTCAATAGCAGAGACATGCAACATATGAGGTTGAGCAAGGGCAACAACAACAATATTAGTATGATCAGTCCTGAGACCGAGACTCCCGATCCACATCCTGTGGCCAGGATGTTAATCCTACACCTGATCTGACGCGATGTTCATGGTGGCACCTACGCCGCCGCCATTAGTGTCATTCTCACATTCTCTACTTAATGGTTAGTATTAACTTTTAATTATTGAAATTTTCATAGGTTTTTCATGTTTATATTTGACAATTAACATATTGGTATCTCACATTTTCACTTAAATTATGTATATTTTTGTTGATTATCTATGTGATTGTATTTATATTTTGGTAATTTTCTGTTTCTTTATACTTTTTTATTCATAAAATATGTTAAAATTATAATTTTTTTGACTAAAAAGAAGATAGATAGGCTCTAACTAACATAATATACTTTTAAAAGTATTTTCAGAATTTTTTTGAATTTTTTTTAGGGTGATTCGGCTGCTGGCTGATCTACAGTGGATTGGTGGATCGGCCAATCCTTGACTTGATTGGATCGGGATCGCTCGAGGCCGATTCCGATATTTTGATCTATGTCCTGAATCAATAATTCAAGAGCATTGTGGGCTAGAGATAGTGGCAGACAATGCGGATGCAAATGTACTTGAATATGCGAAGGATGATGTAGGGGCATTGGAAGGATGCTTAAGCTGAGAAACGAAGAGTATGAAGAACTAGAAGGCATAGATACAGGGGTCATAGATATCATCTTTGTGGGTGTGGAAGTTGTTGAGTGAGCATGAAGCCTACTAGTCTCGAACTTGCCTCCTGCCCGACCACTACCAGACCCACCTTGTTGAAACAAACATGGAGGTAAGTTTAGAGGGCGTTCATGGAGGTCCCAACTTTGTTCTTGGTGTGCCTAGACCGCCCACAATGTTCACACTTGAGGTAGTCTCTATCATCAGATGTAAAACTTTAGCGTCCACCATGACCACGCTAGGAATTTTGCACCTCTACCACCTCTAGTTGATGTGGATACAAGTGCTGATATCTCAATTGGAGGATTCATCACTCTACGATGCTTGTCATCACGGTGGATGTGTGTGTACACTTCATTTAACGATAGCAAAGGGTTATTCCCAAGAATAAGGGCCCACACTTGTTCATACTTAGGATTTAGTCTAGCAAGGAATTCAAATATCTGTATGTTTTAAACATGTTTCTTGTATTACGTGGTGTCTTTCACACAAGTAGGGCAGTAGGTGGTGTAATGTTTCAACTCATCCCACATCTTTTGCAAGGATGAATAGTCTATAGTAAGAGGTTGATCACCCTATTTAAACTGAGCAATGCACTGCTTAAGTTCGTAGACCTTAGCCGTATGGCCCATCTCAAAGTATGATTTAGCCAAAACATCCCATATCTGATGTGCTGTCCCTAAAAACAAAAAATGGTCACTGATTTCTGGTTTCATAGAATTCAATAACGAACCTATGACAGTTTCATTCTCAGTCTTCCATTTCCGAAACTTATGATC
Organism: Platanus orientalis; assembly: GCA_025762735.1. NCBI lineage: Eukaryota > Viridiplantae > Streptophyta > Magnoliopsida > Proteales > Platanaceae > Platanus > Platanus orientalis. Next base: position 20,768 of record JAOXJP010250707.1, read on the forward strand.
AGTTTTAGTAGGTATCTCAATCTCACTGATCAAGTATTATTCTTTATCTTTTCCTTGGATATAAATGAGAATGGATTTAGACCAGGTAAGATAGTTGTTGCCTTCAAACTTCACAGTAGTGATTTGGGCTTGAAATGAGTCCCCGAAACATGAATAATACCTGTATCACTGTTGCTACTCTCACCCGCGGTTGGACCTGAGATGTTGCTCACTTCAAACATGTTATAAAGGTAAAAAATAACCTCTTAACACAATCGCAGCAACACTTAGAGCTTTACACACATTGGAATATCCAAAACAAACACACCTAGCTTCACACGTACCACCACTAGACGACCAAATCATTCACATGATACAACCATCAAACCAAACACTATTTAGGAACCAAAACTGGTGTAACACCACCAAAGGAATGCCACACTAGGGTCAAACATTAGTTTTGGGTCATTAGAACCCACTAGCAGCAACTAACACAAACAAAAAACATGAAAACAGGGGGACGATAACTATGGTCCACGTCACTGATCGCTTAATCCTCCATAATCACACAGGACTTGTTGCATTCCCTATGTGGGATTACAAGTAGCTAAAATGACACAACAAAACCATCCAAAAAAACTCCAGACAAATCGTGGCTCCCGAAATTCCAAAAATTGGAATTTTTTGAATTTTCAACTAAAAAATATTCAAAAAACCTTTGGATCCATCAACCACGCTAGAGATCACTCCCAAAATTTCTACTGATTTCATGTGGAAACCTACCTCCACTGTGCAGGCCATGCGACTGCTGACATCAGTAAGCCTAGGGCTGATGTTAGCAGTGTAGAGATTCCAGTGTTCCTACAATCGGATCACGCTTTGATACCAACTTAGACAATGCAATCCCTATAATCTGACTATGAAAGGGAGAGAGAGAAAAAAAAAGAAGAAGTTGATGGGTGAAAGAGAACATTGTAGTCTAAAACCTACACATACGATGTGATAATATTATATATATATATATGGTCTTATACACCCAAAGTATTACATAAACCCCCCAAATACAGTAGACTTTACATATTCCTTCAATAGGGAGGGGTGCCTTTAAATAGGCCTTACAACCTTAAATAATAAGAAACTTGCTAAAATTGGAAACTTCCTAAAAATCATAAACTTGCTAGTCAAGTTTTCTAAAACATAAAACTTTCTAAAAACTACAACAACAACAACAACAAACAGCCTTATCCCAACTATTTGGGGTCGGCTACATGAATCCTGTTACGCCAT
>JAOXJP010250717.1:0-22032 GCA_025762735.1 Platanus orientalis
CAGAGAAGATGGCTTGGGTTGATTGAGGATTATGATTGCGTTATCCTTTATCATCATGGAAAAGCCAATGTAGTTGCTGATGCGGTGAGTCGAAAATCTTCTGGCGATTTAGCATGTGTTATGGCATAACTTAGAATATAGTCTGCACTGAATGACAAGATCAAGGCAGCTCAGAATTCAAATCTTCATATTCAGAAGATTATAAATGAAGTCGATAAAGGACAAAAATCAGACTTTGTAATTCAAGTAGATGATTCTTTATGACATGTTAAAAGGTTATGTGTGCCTAATGACCCCAAACTTAAAAGAGAGATCATGGAAGAGGCACATGGAATATCATATTCAGTTCATTTAGGGAGTACAAAGATGTATAAGGACATGAAAGAGTACTATTGGTGGAATAACATGAAGCAGAAAATTAAGGATTTTGTATCCAAGTATTTGACCTGTCATCTTGTGAAGGCCGAACACTAGAAGCTAGTAGGATTATTACATCTATTGGAAATTTTTAAATAGAAGTGAGAACACATATCTATGGACTTTTTTAGTGGATTGTGGAAGACCAGGGAGGGATTTTATTCTATCTGGGTTATTATGGATAGACTAATTAAGTCCACTCATGTCTTACTCGTTCGGGTAAATTACTCACTTGATAGACTGGCTAAGCTATACATTGATGAGATTGTGAAGTTGCATGGTATTCCAGTTGGAATAGTTTTAGAATGAGTCCCACATTTCTTTTCAAGATTCTAGAATAGCTTACAACAAACTATGTGAACTACGTTGAATTTCATTATGGCTTTTCATCCGCAGTAAGATGGATAGTCAGAGAGGACCATACAAATTTTGGAGGACATGTTGAGAGCTTACATGATTGATTTAAAAGCAAGTTGGGATGATCATTTGCCATTGATCGAATTTTCTTACAATAACAGTTACCAAGCTAGCATACAGATGGTAGCATTTAAAGCCTTGTATAGAAGAAAGTGTAGGACACCCATGTGTTGGGAAAAGGTTGGTGAAAGAAAGTTACTTGAGCCCGAATTAGTTCAAGTGACAACAGAGAAGATTAAAGTTATCCATGAAAGATTTCTTGCAGCACATAACAGGCAAAAGAGTTATGCAGATCAAAGAAGGAGAGAACTTGAGTTCCAAATTAGAGAGCATGTATTTTTAAAGGTATCACCATCAAAGGGTATTATGAGGTTTAGAAAGAAAGGGAAATTAAGTCTTAGGTTCATTGGACTATTTGAGATTTTGCAAAAGATGGGTGAGGTTGCTTATGAATTGGCATTGCCGTCGGATTTGTCACATGTCCACAACGTGTTTCATATATCCATGTTAAGGAAGTACATGCGTGATCCATATCATGTGCTAGAATTTGAACCACTTCAAGTTAAGGAGGACTTATCATATGATGAACAAGTAGTTTAGATTTTGAATAGGAAAGAACAAGTGCAATGTTTGAAGGTGATATCATATGTAAAAGTACTATAGAGGAACCATTTAAAAGAGGAAGCAACCTAGGAATGTGAAGACAATATGAAGGAAAATTACCCACACTTGTTTTGCACTCAAGGTATATCAAATTCAGAGGATTAAAATTATTTTAAGGGGGGAGAGTATAACACTATGCATGTATTCGTACATATGTGCACACATGTCACACTTATAATGTGCACGAATGATGTATATGATCTGCACACACTTAGTACAATTTAAATGCATACGTGTTAATCTATTAATTGATGACACTTTAGAGACATGCTAGCTAAAATGTAGAAAGAATTTGTTAGCAAACTTTATTTTATTGGAAAGGTATCAGAATCTAGTTTCCAACAAAACAAACAACGAGCGAATCAAACCCCAAACAAAAAATCTATGGTCAGTTTAGTATAAGAGACTAAGAGTAAAAATAAAAATAAAAATAATTGGCCCATGCCTATCGATCGGGAGGACCCCCAATCGATCCAGCCCAGGGGGCTCGATGGATTGACAACATGGAGATGGATCAGGTCTAGGGGGCTTGATGAATTGGAAACACGACGATGGATCAGGCCTAGGGATCTCAATGGATTGGTAACATGGTGATGGATTGGGCCTTTGCAGCTTGATTCATCGAGCACTTCCTTGATCGATCGCCCGACGCGATCAGTTTTTGGAAACCAGATTTTTTTAATGGTTTTTTGATTTAGAAACTTCCCCAAATGCGTTAGGACTCATTGTGACTTTATATAAGAGATCAAACTCGACCTAAATTGTCCTAAAAACCCTAGAGAAAAATCACAGAGAAAGAGGAAGAGAAAAATGAGAGAAAAGCTAAAGATTTGGGGATTCTTGAAGAACAAAAACTAGGAACGTAAATCTGCAAATCAAGTAAGAAAATATGTAAACTATCTTTTATTTTCATTCTATTTGGTTTATAGATGTGCTTTTATCTTGTTCTGTAAGGATCTACTCTGGTTTTTGAATGGTTTTAAAGCTAAGAACTCTTGTTTTCAAAAGGGATTTTTAGGTCTGCAAGAACATACGAATATCATGTTTTGTTTTGTAAGTTTCCTAGGTTTTAGTTTGTTTTTAATTTTATTATGTAATGTATTCCAATAATTTTTCTTTAGTTTTGATCTGTTTAGAAGTCTTGAAACTATTGTTTTAAAAATGTGTTTCTATTTTTAAAGAACATAAGTGATCTTAGTTTTGGTTTTTGATCTCTTAGGATCTTAGAGACAAATTTTCCTTGTTTGGAAGATTTTTACATGTTTATTTTAATATTTGAATGTTATGAGTCTTTAAGTGTTATTGAAAAATCTAATTCATAGGAGAAAGTATTTAGACTTCAAGAGATCTATATTATAATCAGTTTTGTAAGGATGTTTATAGTTTATATGCTTAGGTGGATCAAGCATCTCTGATTTAAATTATTCTAAATCTATTTACTTTCTATTATTATAAACTTTGTATTGCTATTGAATATTGTTTCTTGTTATAAGCTCCCCTTTATCATTAAGGGGAATATTTGATGATACCCATCACACCTGATTTATGGTGTGAATTGTTAGGCCTTTCTCACTAGGGTTTAAATTGTGTGTCAAGTTTTTCTCATCGTAGATTAAATAGTGTGTTAGGCCTTTCTCACCGAAGATTAAATGGTGTGTTAGGTCCTTCTCATTGGGGATTAAATGATGTGTCTGGCTATTTTCACCGAGGATTAAATGGTGTAACTATTATTTGTATTGGCTTAGACATTTGATTTATATGTTCTGTTATGTTCAATTTTGTTATATGTATATGTTTTCTTACCTGCTTTGTTTTGTCCTATACCATTCACATGTATTTGTTTTTAACTATTTTTGGTTCAATATTTGTTTTGCCATTATTATATGCTTAGACTGTTCAGTTTTATATTTTGTTAAAAGCATGCAACTATATGTTTTGTTTTCTGATTATTGCTAAGTCTTGATCCAGTGCTCCTTTATTTTATATGTTTTCTTATTGAGTTTGTCAAGCTTACCCCAATTTGACACCATAGATAATGGGGAGATCACAGAGTAATGGTTCCAATTAGAGATGGATTAGAGGTCAAATGGAGTTTATTTATACCATGAGACTTTGATATTTATTTTAATCATATTAGTTTAGAGACATGAGATTTATTTCAATTCAGTATGTTTATTTCAGTTTAATTATTTCAAGTTTTAATTAAAAAGATGTAATAAGTTAGTAGACTTCACTAAGTAGATTTGTTATTTGATTATTAGTTGGTCTATGAAAATGTTAGACTATTGATTTATTTTAATGGGAATGTCAGACTATGGTTTATGGATTATCTTTCAGGATTGTGAAATATAGATTTTATTTATAGGTTAGATTTATGAGAGTGTGAATGGTTATATTTAAATATACAATTTCACTGTGTATTAATGAAAAAGGAAAATGCAAAAAATGTATAAGCAATATAAAGGATTTGATTGAATGTGTTAGCCACATGCTGAAATTCATGGCCCTATTGATATGGGTTTCAGGGCATGACACCCACTCTATGGGTTCCTTAAAAAACCCCAAAAATCCTTCAATATCCAACCACTATTGCTCATCTTTTGTGTGTGGAGACATAGGGGAATAGACAAATTTGGTGTAGCAAATCCTTTTTTCCATTTTTCTTAGGAGAAAACCCCAATAGATTTTTTTATCTAACCACTCTTGCTTATCTTTTTTGCATGAAGACATGGGGGAATAGACAAATTCGGTGTAATAAATCCTTTTTCTCCCTTTTTCTTAGGAGGAAACCCAAGTAATTGTTTATTAATCTAACCACTCTTGTTCACATGACTTGATAGCTACACATAGGTGGGATCAGAAAACCTGTATACTGACAGAGAGGCAAGAGATGACTAGCGTTGCACAGAAAAGAGGATTTGATCCTTAGTCTTCCTTTTGGAAGGATGATGCCTTAGCCACACAAGCATGGGGCATTAGCTGAAAACCCAAATAGTTATATACTTAAAGTTGTTGATTTAGAAGTGTGACTTTGGGAGAAAAACTCCAATATAACAACCTTCTTTCTTCTTCTTCTTTTTCAGTAAAGATCGAACAACCTATTTAAACCCAACTATAATAGGGTTTAAGAATTATAGCTCAGGTTTCGATTTTGGTTAGCCTGATTGTCAATTCTTAAGTGTGACTTGATTTTTACTCTTTACTTTATCCAAACCGCTCAAGTTGCATAACTTTGTACCACATCCCTTGAGAGGCCCTTGAGAAGTCACTTTCTCTTTGCCTTTATCGGAGGTTTGGGTGTTAATTTTCCCTTGGTTTTCACAAAGGCATTCATAGGTCATTGTGTGGAAGTAGTGTGAATGACATTGCAAGTAAATCCAAGTCCTCTCATGTCTCCATGATCTTTTCACATGTTGAACATCTTCTCTAATTTATCATTTCCTTGTGTTATCATGGATAATGACTTCCTCTTATCCTCCTCAAGCTCTTTGATTTGCTTGGGGGGTACTCTAATGACTTCTTTATGAGTTGAGCACAAGTCATGTTCAATCCTTTGTTTCTTTTATTTAGAGTGTTCACTTGATTTTCTAATTCAAGTATGAGAGAACCATCATTACTTATCTCATCCTCATCACTTTCTAAAGACTTGACCTTTTCTTCAAGTTCTAGAATTTTCTTGAATAATTTCTTATTATCTTTAAGAAATATCTTCTTCTCATTTTTCCTATTGTCTTTTTCTAGACAAAAGAATGTATTTGATTCACTAAGTTGCTTTTATAGTTCAAGAATTTTTAAGTTCATTTTCTCCTTTGCATAAAGAAGCAAAGAGTTTTCTTTGGAAAGGTCTTTTTTTTTTTTTTTTCCACTTTCCATAGGAGATTCTTGTTGGAGGTAGGAGATAGTTTCTTCCAAGGAGTTAGGAGTTAGACTTAAAATAGTCATTTTCTTGATTTCATTTTTTAGTTGTTTGTTTTTCTTGTCCAACTTAACACTTTGAAGGAAGAGCTTGTCAAATGCATCTTGGATGTCATCATCCTCTTCCTCCTCATCTCCTTCATCTCCACTACTTGAGTCACTAGCAATACCAAACAAACTAAAGGGAGAACCATAGGCTATGAAGGCCTTGATTTCTTGTGAAGTATCCTCTTCACTACTTTGGGTTTCTTGTTCTGATTCATTGGAATTATCATCCTAAGTAGTAGCCATAACTTTGCCTTTTGACTTATACTTCTTGTTCTTCTTATTACCACAATCTTTGGCAATATGTCCTCAACTTTTACATTCATAACAAATGGGAGGCTCCTTAGAAGAATCATTTTTCTTCCTAAAGTTAGGATAAGCTTTCCTAACAGACTTATTCTTGGAGAAATCTCTAGTGTTTTTCTGAAAGAACTTCTTGAATCTTTTAGCTACAAAGGCTAATTTATCATCAGACTCCTCATTGAATCCAGAAGGTTCTTCCACCTTAAGGGAAATTCCCTTTTTCTTGATGAGTGATGGAGTCTTCATAGATTTGAAGGGAGCCAATTAGTTCTACTAACTTAATTGTCTTTATGTCTTTTCTCTCTTCAATGGTCGTTACTTTAGCTCTAAATCTTTTGCGGAGAGACCTAAGAACTTTTTTCATGACCTTAATCTCAGGCATTTCCTTGCCTAAGCTCTTCATAGAATTTACAAGGTTAGAGAGCTAAGAATGGAATTGAAAGATTTCATCATCTTCCTCCATCTTTAGTGCTTCAAATTTTGAGATGTACGTTTGAAGTTTAGACATCTTCACTGCACTAGTTCCCTCGTGAGTGACCGAAAGAAGGTTTCATGCCTTATTGGCTATCTTTAGGTGGGCATTCCTCATAAATTCATTGGGAACAAGTCCACTAGAAATGACATTCAATGCGTTATAGTTGAACTTGTAGGCATCTCCCTCAGTAGTGGTCTACTCACTATGGGCTTTGGTGCTCAAATGCTAATGATTGCAAGTATGGAAATGTAAAAAATGATCATACAAAGATCACACACCATGATACAAGATGCATAGTGGCTCGGCCACACCTGGGCCTATGCCCGTTTTAACTATTTAGTTTTATTAATCTATTATAATTATTACAAGGGATGAACAAACCTTAAATTACGTGCTTGGTGTCTCTAACAAAAATAACCTTGATTGTTTCCAAGTCAAGGACTTATAATTTGTCACACAGTGTCTCCGACCGTTGACTCAAGAGATCAAGGTACAATACCAATGTGGTTCTAAATAACCGAATGTGGTATGTTTGGTCCAAACAAGAGAATCAATGTACCAAAGTATATTATGGCTCTCAATAGCCAAATATGCCAATATGGTTAAGTGAGGGAAGCAATGTTCTAATATAGAGAGTGACTCTCAATAGCCAAATATGCCAATATATTTTGATCTCTATTAAAGAAAAGGAAGTGTATGAATGCCCCTAAAGAAAGCAAGTATGCATGTAAAATCACACAACTATATAGGCCTTGAGAATAGATAATATAAGTGAAGCACAAGAAGGGAAATATCTTATGGAGAAGATTTTTCCAAGGATTCACAAGTAGTGTGGTGGTCTAAGTAAGCAATTGTAAAGACAACAAAATACTAACTAGAATGGAAACAAACTCTAAGATATGAAGCTAAAGCTTTACCTCAACCTTGAGGTTTGGAGTTTGAATGCTAGGAAGTGTAGAAGCAACCATCATTAATATTCTTCCTCTTTTCTCTTGCAAAGTAAACCTCCTTTGTGGCTTCTTCTTCTCTAGAAACTTGGAAGCTTGAATGAAAGTGTGTAGAGAATGTAGAGCTTGTAGATCTCTTGTTCTTGCCAAAAAACCTCTTTCTTTCCCTTTACAAGGCCCTTAAACCCTCAGGTTCAGTGAGCATAAATGCTCTTTTATATGGGTTGTCACTCACCACAACCCTTGGATGAGAATCATTCAAAACGGGCAATAAATTTGGTACATTCATTTTAAATTTGAAAAGTTCTACCTATATTGGAGCACTCCATTTATGTTGGAGTACTCCACCATTTTTGGAGTGCTCCTCTTGAGCAATTCTCAAGAAGAAATTATAGATAATTTATAAAACACTCCATTTTATGGTTGGAGCACTCCAACTCTATTTTGGAGTGCTCCAAATTGGACAGTGTATCCTACTAGTTTGGTCTGAAGTGCTCTAACTCCATTTGGAGCGCTCTAACTCCCTTGGAGCACTCCACCTTCTCTGGTTTTGTGCAGAATGGCTCTAAGGCCATCTCTAACCATATGGGAGGTGTGCTATAGGGGTCCTAAGCGTCTCTAGATAAGAACTTACCCTCCTTTACCTCTAAGGATGTGGAAGAACACAGATGACATGAACATGTCGCTTTGGTCCTTACATGATCCCAGCTTGCTTCCTTGGAGGTTTCTTGGTTTTTGAAGGTGATCTTCATGTATAGTAGACACAAGAACCTCCTAGACTCTAGCTTGAACATGTCGTAGCCTAGTTTATTAACCCATGTTTTTCCTACTCATAGAATTTACAATATATACATTTACATTATGGTTTTGTTAGGATCAAACCACATGTAGTTCTTGGGGATCTCCAATGAGGAATGAAATGTGGTGACACTTTGTGGGTGGGTCAAACTGTGCAAGTTGTGGCCAATGGGAGTGTGACAAGCACTTGTACCATGATACTTTTTGGGAACTTGTGATGCAATAGTGGTATGCCATGTGTTGAATCTCTTTTCAAGACGACAACTAGCCAATGGGACACCAACATACATCATGTCATGTCAATATTATTATTGTATTGGAGTCTAATCATTCATAATTGGTTTATGACACAACCATGTTGCAGTTGTCTTTTGTTTATGACGCGTCATGCCAACTAATTTTTTGTTATTTTGTAAGAAGGATAGTGAATTGCTAGAATAAGCTGCGGGTTTCCTAATTGGGGTGATTTTATAGTGCTTTTTGAGGTTTTTGGATGTTCCGGTCACAATGGTGGGGTCGAAAATGTGTTTTGAGGCTCCTAGAATGTTGTTCTATATGGGTGTCCAATTCTTGGGAAACATGTAGTCTCAAATTAGAGGAGGGAGATGGTAGAATTAGCTCTCAAGCCCTACACAAAAGTTGGGGCCCTCAAGTCATTGGTTGCTTGGGTTCAGTTGGCTTGTGTTTTTTATTTTGGGTTTTGGAGTTAGGTGCAGTTGTAACTTTCTATAACTGTTACGGTGGGTTACGAAAGGGGGAGATGATTGAATTGGTTTTTGGGCTCTTCTTAGGAAATGAAGCCCTTAGGTTTTTGGTCAGGTTGGTTTAGTTGGTTTGTTTGTTGGGTTTATTGGTTCTTAAGTTATGTGTATTCACATCTTTTCACAATGCTATGGTTTTGTCAAAAGTAGGTTATAGAAGGTCCTAGTGAGGGTGTCCAAGTTTCAAAGTTTATGAAAGAGTTGTTGGGTATTCCAAAAGGGTGACCTTGGGTTTGTGGATGTTTAAGGCTAGTTCTAGGGTTGCCTAGGGTTTGAGCTACTGCCCGAAGCTTTGGGACCCACTTGTTTTGCTGAGTTAAAATTTGGGTGCTGACAAACCTATTTTTCCCTTTTTTGATTGCAACTTTTGTTAGGCATACCTTGAATAACAAGCAGCTCACTCAGGTCTATCGAGCTTCCAAGCATCTAATTTAAGACTTCTTGGTCTTGGTCACTTCCGAGACATTGAGTGCCTACTTGCTTGAGTCAAAGCCGACTTGAGAAATTCTTGCTTTGGAGAGAGGTGACTTCGAAGGTGACCTTCTCCCTTTCTCTATTGTGTCTATTTTTGCTATTATTTTTTTTCTACTAACTCTCTCATTTTTTATAGATATGTTGTCTAGGCCCCCTAGAGGTGTTCTGGCCAAGATTAAGGCTAGAACCACTGGAGATTAGTAGGTCGTTCTGGTGAAGAAACCAAAGCTAGGCCACCTTAAACATGCCAAGCACAAAGAAGCCAGGGGTTCCTCTCCTCGACCCTCCCTACCCCCTCAACCCAGCTCAGACTCTTAGCCCTTCTCGATTGATCTCAAGGGGGTGCCCCTGCTCAAGAGGGGCTGATCAAGGAACTCCCCCTACCCAAACTAATGTGGAAGCTTGAGAAGGGAAAGGGCGTTTTGGGAGACTCCCTTCTCCAAAGCCCTTACCTTGTGGTTGAGAGGTTCACAAAGGTTGTCTCATGGGGCAACATAAAGAGCTTCAAGGAGGCCTCCTCAATAGGGTTGTCAATGAGCCGAGGTAGCTCAACTAGGAGCTAGACTCATAATGAACCGAGCCTGAGCCTTGTTTAAAGCTCGTAGAGCTGAGCTTAAGTACATTTATAAGACTTTATGTTTTTTAACTATTATTTCTAAGAGATGTGATGTAGTCCTTTTGTTAGTCTGCACTTTAAATTTTATTTTAATAAAGATTTACCACTAAGCTAACCTATCACCTATGAGCACTAATTCTTCCAAAACGGCAAGGAGACATCATACATGTGGTCATTTTCTCAGTTTAGACATAGCAATTTATTTGGTTTACAATTTTGATTTTTTTTTTAAAGTAAAGGTCTTAAAAATTAAGTTTAGCCTATGGGAACAAACCGCACAACACGTTATACATCTTGCTTTTGACAGCTCTATCTATCCCAGTCCCTTGTCCCAAAGTGAACCTTGAAGGCTTGAAGTCATTTCTTATAATAAAGAATAATTTATGCAAGCCCTAAACTAGTTCCACCATTGGACCTTTGTTTTTCTTTTTCTTATTTGAACGTTAAGATACTCCCACACTCCAACCTTTTTTTCTCACGGTCTTACTCCTTCCCACTCACATGCATGCTCCCTCATTCTCACTTATAAGGCTTTAGGATTCAACACTCTCTCTCTCTCTACTATGCAATTTATCATAAACTTTCATTACTTAAAATTTTCTTTAGAAAATCTCACACAACTGTTGGTACAACATTTGCCGGTGAGGATTTGAGTCTCTGGCACCTGAGACGCCCTTTCCACGGGTATGTGATCTTTCTCTCTTTCTTTCACTCTTTCAACCGAGTATACCATTAAGGGAGGCTGCGTCTAAAGGAGATTGACAATCCAAAAAATCAAGAAAAAAGGAGGAAATTTGTGCTAATATCAATATATCCTATTGGGTGCATTCCCATGGTAAAGGAGATTTTTCCTTCTCATCAGGGTTGTGTAGATGCCCTTAACCAAGCTGCTATTCTGTTCAACACCTACCTGTAGTACTTAGTCGATGCCATTAAGCCACAATTGCTCAGTTCTAATTTGTTTTTTGTTAATTCCTATGAGAATACAATGATATCATCAATGATCCCATCACTAAAAGCTTTCAATGATACAAAGCAATGCTTGTTATGAAGTGCCTTTAAAGAATGAAGGTGGAAATGGGATATTATGAAAGAGAAGGGGATATACCTTCGAGATTATTATTATTATTATTATTTTCTTTGAACGAGCCAAACCTGACTTTACAAGCCTGAGCTAAACCTAAGCTTGGCACCTGACGAGCCTGAGCTGAGCTTGAGCTTTGTCTTCATGTGATGAGCCTGAGCTAAGCTAGGAAAATGTGGGCTCAACTCGGCTCTCCTCGATGTCCCTTAACAAGAAGCTGTTGCATAATCTTGTCAAGGTAAGGGTCTGGTTTCCCTCTTATTCTTCTTTTTATTCTTCTTCTTCTTTTTTAACTAACTATTTTTATTATTTTTTGGTAGGTCCTCACCATGGTCATTGCCAACTCTTTGCACTAGCTGGGCATCGAGGCCCATATAGGTAAGCTCAGGAAAAAGATTATCGAGGCTGAGGCTAACAACTCGACCTTGATGATGAAGCTTACAAAGATTGAGGGTAAGCTGAAGGCCACCAGGACTAAGCTCGAAGAGACCTGAGACAAGCTTGAGGACGAGAAGGCTAGGGCCTTCATTCTAGAGAAGTCCCTCGAAGACCTGAAGGTGAAGTCAGCCAAGGAGAAGGTAGCTACCACTGAGGCCACCATGCAAGATTTCAAGGCATCGAAGGCATTCAAAGAGAGCATGGCAAAATTCCACATCAATGGCTTCGAGGCCTTCCGCCAAAGGTCCTCTAGGAAGTTCCCTAGCAAGGATTTCTCCCTATTCTCCCCGAAGGATGACACTAGGTTGGTCTCTAAGGATGTTAGGTCCACTGTGGATAAGGAGGATGACGCCGGGTCTAAGTAGGCCACTCCTCTAGCTTATCTTTCTTCTTATAGGTTTTTTCCGAGGTTAGTGTATGTACTCCCCTTGTGCATTTTCATTTGTTAAAGAAAAGAAAATATTCAGCCCATTTTACACTATAAAATTTTTCTAAGTATGGATTGGTCTTTTTCTTGGTCAGGTCAGCTTGTCCAAGCTACATGTGTTTATTAACTAGCAATATAAAATACTTGTTTAGAGCAACTTTTCAATTCTTAGCTAGATTTCCCATCTAGTTGTTGACATGGTCATCTGGCGTAATCTCGAGATACTTGTGCCTTTTTTTCCATAGGTCTTCTCAACTTCTAGATTGGGTTTGTCCCTTATTGATTAGGTCAGGTTGGTCTCATGATCTAGGGCCAATCTCATGGCTTAAGTGTCCTCATCTTAGGGGTCAAGTTAGTCTCATGGCCCAAGTGTCTCCATCTTAGGGGTCAGGTCACTCTCATGACTTGGGGCTAGTCTCATTTTCTAAGTGTCCTTATATTAGGGGTTAGGTTAGTCTCATGACCTAGGTTCGGTCTCATGGTCTAAGTGTCCCTATCTCAAGAGTCAAATCAATCTCATGACTTGGGGCCATTCTCATGGACTAAGTGTCCCCGTCTCATGGGTCATATCAATCTCAAAACATGGGGCTAGTCTCATGGCCTAAGTGTCCATCTCTTAGGGGTTAGGTTAATCTCATGACTTAGAGCCAGTCTCATGGACTAAGTGTCCTCGTTTTATGGATCAAGTCAGTCTCATGGATTAGGGGCCAATCTCATGGCCTAAGTGTCAACGTCTCAAAGGTTAAGTCAGTTTCATGACTTAGGGCTAGTCTCATGGCCTAAGTATTCCAATCTCAGGGGTCATGTCAATCTCGTGACCTGAGACCAGTCTCATGGCCTAAGTGTTGCCATCTTAGGTTTTAGGTCAATCTCATGACATAAGGCCAGTCTCATGGCCCTTTTTTTTTTATCTCCTTGAGGTGATAACACACATGATATGATTGAAAATAATGCCTTTATAAAGCATACTTGGCTTCAAATTACATAGCATCTTATTGATAATATTTTTTGAGGTGCTCGATGTTCTATGGATATGGTAGTGGTTTCCCCAATAGAGTTTCGAGGTGGTAGGTGCTTGGTTAATTAAAGCCGGTTACTTAGTCAAGTTCTACATGGCATAGCTCACCTTACAAAGAACTAAGTCTCTTATCTTGAACATTCTTGGCCTAACCCAGAAAACATAGTACCTCGCTATCCTTTGTTGATATGTTGTTGTCCTAAGAGTTTCCTCTTGTCTTTTTTCCTCAATGAGATCCGAGTTTAGATGGAGACTCTGATGATTTTACTTGTGGTTCAGCTATCCTATTTGGTAATTGGCTAGTCTGATCTCGACTAGAATCACCGCTTCACTTCTAGAAGCTAAGAGTATACTAGGAAACTCTTTAGGACATAATCCCTTTGAGTCTTCTATTATCGAATCATTTTATGTTATTATGATTAGTACTTAGGGAATGCCAAACCTATAGATGATTGACCTACATACAAAGTCTTGGGTGTTTCTCTCTGTTATCTTGGCTAGGGGTTTAGCTTCTACCCACTTGGTGAAGTAGTCGATGGTGACCACTACAAACTTCATTTTTCTTTTTCCTTGGGGTGAAAGTCCCACAATATTAATTTCCCATTGCATAAATAGAAAAGGTCCAATGATGGGTTCGAGCTCTTCTGGGGGTTACCTGACCACATTAGTGAATCTCTAGCACTTGTTGCACTTTTGGACGTAGTTTTGAGTGTCTTTTTTCATGGTCAGCCAGTAGTATCCAGCTCATATGATCTTGTATACAAGGGCCTTGCTGCCCAAGTGATGGACTTCTCTCATAATACACTCAGCCTCGAAGGAGAACATATAGTGTAGGTACAGTAGGGTGAAGCTTCTCTTATAAAGAACACCGTCGATCAAGGTATACCTACTAGTTTAAAGTTTGTCTTTCGTAGCTTCTCTTTTAATTTTTAGAAGTACTACTTTGAGGAATTTGGTTATGGGGGCTGCCCAGGTTAGCTCAATCTTTTTCAGGTTCACCTCTGTCGATCTTGATTGTTGAATTCTCGATTCGACAAAATATTCCATAAGGATTGGATCATTAATGTTGATCTGTGATGTCGAGGCTAGTCAGGCTAGCCTGTCAGCCCTCTTGTTTTATTCTCTGGGGATATTCTTGATTAAGAACCTTTTAAAATAATTGACCAGCCTTCAGATTGTCATAAGTTATTCTCTCATTTGGTCTTCTTTGGCCTTGTACTCACCTAGAACTTGCTCTACTACTATCGTACTCCGAAACCCATACCAGAAGGGCCATGAATTTTGGCACATGACATTAAACATTCATTCATTCATTCATTCATAACATGTAAAACCCATATAAAATTTTCACTCATTCATTTCAATTATATGCAACCGCATACTATAAATTATAACCATTCATAATCACATGAGTCTGACCTGTATAAAATTTCCATAAACTTGAACATAGGTCATAAACCATAACCTTGAATGTAATCCATAAACCATAGTTTGACATTCCCATTCAAATAAATTGAAATAAAGTACTAAACTGAAATAAAATAAAGTCTCAATGTCTCCAAAGTGAAATAATATCTCAATATCCCATGGCATAAATCAACATCCAGCTAACACTTCAAATCCAATGCATTTGAACTGCTACACAATTACATCCTCATCATTTGTGGTGCCAAATTTGGAGTGAGCTTGACAAACTTAGTGGGTAACAATAAACTAAGGAACTATAGATCAAGACTTCAGCATGAAAATAAAACAAAATAGATAGTTGCATGCTTTTATCAATATACAGAACTGAACGGTTACATATAGAGCATAAATTGAACTGAAAACATTAAAAGACAAACATATAGATGGTCTCAAGAAAACAAAACAAGTGCATATAACTGAACTGAACAAAACTGGACATGTAAAATAGATACATAAGCCAATACATATAACAGTTTCATAAGCCAATACACACAATAATTCATAAGCTAATATAGATAACGATTATACCATTTAATCCCCAGTGAAAAGGGCCAGTCACACCATTTAGACCCAGGTGAGAAGGGTCCAGTCACACCATTTAGTCTCCGGTGAGAAGAATCTAGTCACACCATTTAGTCTCTGGTGAGAAGAGTCCAGTCACACCCTTTAATCTCCGGTGAGAAGAGTTTAGTACAATTCACACCATAAACTAGGTGTGACTAGTATCATCTGTTATCTCCTTTGATGACAAGTGGTGGCTTATAACAATACCATAATATAAAACAATCAACAATTACAATAGCAGTATAAAACATATAACAGTCCATATAAAAACATAAGATACTCATAACACTTAAACCATAGATGCTTAATCCTCCTAAGCACTGAACTATGAAACAATTAGATTTTTCACAATAATCATGAAGAACATATCACTTTTAGATCATAAATCAATCATATAACATATATAGTTCTTTACAAATTAAGAAAATGGTCTCTATGATCCTATGGAAACAATTAATAAACTAGAAGTACTTGTATTCTTAAAATAGAAATTCCTTATTTAAAATCATTGATTTTGGAACTTAAAGTGGATTGAAACATGTAGTAAGACAATCCCTAACATGTAGAACATGAATCCAAAACAATAAAGAACCTCGGGATTTCACAAACTAATTTATTTTTCTTTCAAAACAATTCAAACTAGTGAAGAACGGTTGTAAATCCATTCAAAATTAAGTAGTTCTTTACAAAACAGTTTGGATTAGTTCTAGGAACCTATGGCATAAAAAAACAAAGTTAGTTCATTGTTCCCTACCTCTTCTTGTGCAAAAACATTCATAAATATCAAGCTCTTCAAAAATCCTTCAAAACCTTGTTTTCCCTCTTGTTTTTCCTCCTCTCTTTGTTCTTAAGGTTTGTAGGTCAAATTAGGTTGATTTCTATCCATTATATAGATCTCCCAAGATTCCTAGGTGAAGTAGAACCATATTTGGATCAAAATTAGTAGTTTCGAAATCCCAAAATTCAATTTTCGTGAAATCAAATCGATCTGGGTGGAAATTGGATCTATATGGCATGTTTCAGGCCATTTTTATTGTAAAACACTACGATGTCAGATTGATCCGCTAAAAATTAGATCAATCCGATAAGTTTGGATCAATCCAACAGAATTGGATCATCAGGGTGGATCGATCCAGTTAGGATTTGATCAATCTAATAGGTTTTTCCAGATTTGACCCCTTCAAACTAAAATACACATAACTTTCTCATATGAACTCCGATTTGCCAACTGTTTGTTCTTCTAGAAACTAAAATTCAAAAGATTTCTAGGGTCATATAATTTTCTCACTAAATATTTATGTATTTTTATTTATATATTTTTAAAGTTACCTCAAATCTGTTGGCTTGTCAACACAAACACTTTGCGGTAAAAAGATCATAACTTCTTCTAGGAAACTCATATTCATTTACCGTTTGTTGCATTGGGAAATAAAATTTAAAACCTTTTACGGGATGTATAGATTGATTAGTAGTTATTCTTATATTTATACAGTTTTGTCTCTAAAGTTGCACTAGTTTTTTTGTCATTATAGAAGAGTCCAAACTCTTCTAAGTGTGTGCGGAACATGTGTAAAATATATATGTACGATATGTGTATGACATGTGTATGAAATACAAACTCATACTCACAGTGATTTGCTCGGCACCAAGTGCTTGGGTTATCCTTCTCTCTATTACCAAACATACTCAGCTTCGTTATTGGTCGCTTTGAAGCCAAAACGTATTGCATATTCTAGTTCTGCTCCATTTAATATGGCAAGAATTAGGCTTACCCTGTTGGCTTGGTGGGTGGAGTATCCATCCATGTTTAGGACCTATTAGTTCTCATCTTCGGCCAGCTCTGGTGTATTCGACCTCTTCTTATCTTTTGCGAGGGTGAACTTAGCCATAAGTATGTCATGACTTGCCCTTTCATGGTGATTCTCGGCTTATATTCTATGTCAAACTCACCCAGCTTGATTGACCACTTAACGAGTATACCCGAGGTATCTGGATTTTGGAGGGCAATTCTCAGTGGCTGGTCGGCCAGGACTATAATTGTGTAGGCCTGAAAATATGGACGTAGCATTCTTGAGGTTGTTACCAGGGTAAAGGCTATTTTCTCTATTCATGCGTAACATTCCTTGGCTCCATGCAATGCTCAGCTAGTGTAGTATACTAGTCTCTACATGCTTCCATCCTTTTGAATCAAGACCAAGCTCACCATTGTGGATGGTATGGTCAAGTATAAATATAGTGATTCCCTATGCTTGGTGCAACTAAGGAAGCCTATTGAGGTGTTTTTTCAAATTCTGGAAAACTTCCTCACATTCCTTTGTCCATTTGAACACCTTTCTGAGTATTCAAAAGAAAGGTAGGAATTGATCAATCACATGAGAAATGAATTTGTTTGGACCCGTTACTCGTCTTACCAAGCACTGCACATCCTTTGTTGTCCACGAGGACTATATGTCTGAGATGTCATGGCTCTTTTCAAGATTTATGCCTATGCTTCTCTAGGAGACCATAAATCCTAGGAACTCACTAGAGCCGACCTCAAATGCACATTTACTAGGTTTTGGATTCATTTGGTATCTCCTTAAGACTTTGAAGGTTTCCTATAGGTGGGCCAAGAGTTTCTTAGCCCTCAAGATTTTCACGAGCATATCATCCACCTAGACCTCTATGTTTCTTCTGATTTTCTCCCTAAACATGACATTCACTAACCTTTGATAAGTTGCACTTACATTTTTTAGTCTGAATGGAATGACCCCATAACAATACAACCATTAGTCGGTGATGAATGTTGTCTTCTCTTGATCAAGCTCATGCATTTTGATTTGGTTGTACCTAGAGAAGGTGTCCATGAAGCTAAGGAATTCATGTTTGGCTGTGGAATCTACTAGAGCATATATTCGAGACATAGGAAAACTGTTCTTTCGGGCATGCCTTGTTGAGGTTGGCGCACATCCGCCATTTCCCAGTTGCCTTTTTGACTATCACGATGTTCACCAACCATTTGGGGTAATGTACTTCCTAGATGAACCAACCTTACAAGAGTTTGTCGACTTCTTTAGCTATAGCCCGATTCCTTTCTGAAGAGAAGCTTCTCTTCTTTTGCTACACAGGTTGTGTAGTTGGGTTGATATTTAGCCTATGTACCATGATCCCAAGGTCAATCCCATGCATGTCCTCATATGTCTAGGTGAAGATATCTCTATCCCGAATTTAAAAAGTCTGTAATTGACCTTGGAGTTCGTAGGAAAGCTGATGGTCTACTCACATAATTCTTTCTGGTCTTGCTTCATTCATGCTAACCTCAATCAACTATTCTACTAGCCTCGTTGGTCTTTGTTCTTGCTCTGCTCTGACCTCCAATTCCTCGATGGTAAGAGCTTTCCTTGATGGATCATCATGCAAGGAAGCCATGTAGCATTCCTGAGCTGGGGCTTGATCTCTTCTCACGTCGCCAACACCATGCTCCATTAAAAAATGTATTAGTAGGTGATATGTAGACCTGATAGCCCACATCTGATTGAGGGTAGTTTGACCTAAGATGACATTGTATGCTGAAGGACAATCCAAAACCAAGAAGTCAATTACCTTTGTTATTTGATGTGTTCCATCCCCTACCATGATAGAGAGAGTGATCAAATCAAGGGAAAATAATTTGTCTCCAATGAACCCAACTAGAGGTGACTTTACTAGTCGTAACTTATACTTCCCGATTCCCATTTGTTTAAATGCTGACAAGTATAGTATAGCGGCTGATGTAATGACCCGCTTTGTATAAAAATGGTAAAACTGTAATTTTATCCCCATAAGGATAAAATTTCATTTTACATGTTTAAATAGACTATAGAGTGGTTTAGGAATCCATTGGTTGAAGTTAGAAGTGTAAAACCCAAATTGGGCCTCAAACCTATCAAGTTCAAAAGTTATCCTGAATTTGTATTTATGGTAACTTTGTGGGCCCACTGACACCAATACCGAGTGAATTAGAATACAAACCATATATCCTTGGAAAAATCTATGATTTTACTTTTTAATCCATCAAACCTTGTGTGATTACGAGTCTCCTAGAAAAAGTTATGACAATTCTCCCACAAGGAGTTAGTGTTGACAACCTACAAATTTGGGATCACTTCCTAGGACCATTGACACAAATCCTGAGGTAATCAGAGGGTGATCTATACCTTTCTAGAAAGGTCATGAAGTTTAGTTTCCAACCCAATAAACAGAGATTGATTATGAGTTTTTTAGAGAGATTTATGACCATTTTTGTGAGAGAGGGTAAAAGCTATGAAACTCTATTTTGGATCGATTCAACTTATTTGGATCAATCTAGAATTAAACTAGGACCTCTCTAGTTTCAGAAAATTGCATAAATGTGTGTTGGATTAATCCAAATAACCCATATTGCGATTTTTTGGATAAAATATATTTTTCTTCATTTTAGGGAGTGTGGGATCCTCCCAACTTAACCCAAAACCCTAAATATAAGTTAGAGGAACCCTAATAGCCTCTTTTGCATCAAAATAAAAAGAGTTAGAGAGACTTGGGAAGTTTTGGAAGAGGAAGGAGATCTTCCCTAAATTGGGTAAGTTTCACTTCCAACCATGGAAATCCTTCTAGATTAGCTTATTTTTTACAAGAACTTCTTAGTTTCATTCACTTAATGATAGATCTACACTGATTTTCTATAGAGGAAGTGATTGAAGGGAAAGAACTTGAGGAGGAAGAAATGATTTAAAAGGATTGTAAGTACTCTTGCAAACTAATGTCAATTCGTTCATTATTTCTTGTAAATCCTTATGATTTGATGATGAAATCCACTGTTAGAGCATTTTTATCTTAAAAACCATGATAGTCTTGCACTACTTTGATGAATGTCACAGTTGTGAATAAAGTCTATGTGAATTGGATGATCTTTTCATCACTTATGCCAAATTCCTTTGTTGAATCCCTGTTTTCTGATGCAATCTCATGTAAATTAATATGAATATTGAATTTAAGTGTGTTTTGATCTTATGCTCCTCTTTATTGATAGATCCATGAAATTTTCCTTTGAAACCCATATTTTAGCCATGTATTTGTCATAGATCTAAGATCAATTTAATAAGAACCTCTATGAAATTGATTGTAATGAAACAAATATGATTGATTAAAGTGGATCTCAATGAACTAACATAAGGAATATGAATTCTATTGACCTAATATGAAATTGAACATAAAAGAATATTTTATTAAAATAAAGTATGATTAAAACCTTGATTTCTACATATAGATTATGAAATATAAACCAATGGTTGGTGTTATTGATTCATTTGAACAATGTAAAGACCTCATAATATGAAAGATCATAGAAACTATGAATTATTGAAATATCCTTGATGAAAGGGTCATATTTGATTTATATGAATGAAATATGAATAATTGAACATGAAATGTGAAAGTATTATGATCGAATCTCATTGAACAATGAAGCCTTCTTTCATATGTCATGAGACATCTTATTGAACCTTGATAGCCTTTGATATATTCTTATTGTCATTGAATGTTGAAATGTTATTGAACCATTGAACTATTGAACCCTTTTTAGGCTATATTGAACCATTGAATTATTGAACCCTTCTAGGACCTTATTGAGCTATCAAACCTTTGAACAGAATTCAATGACCTTAACCTCGGGTTTAAAATGAGGGAGAGATGTAACCTTGGGTCTAAACAAGGGAGGAACCTAGCTCTAGGTCAAAATAAAGCAGAATTCTATACTTTGAAGACTTAACCTTGGGTTTAAACAAGGGAGGGACTTAACCTTGGGTCTAAACAAGGAAGGGACCTAACCCTGGGTTGAAATAGGGGAAAACTTTATTAAACTTTAAACCATTAAAAATCATTTTAGGACCTATCATTGGGTCACTACAATGAAAAACTATTGATATTAACTTGACTCTTGTTTCTTATTCACTTTGAATCTACTGAATCTTATTGAACATAGTTCTGAGACCTCCCATTGGGTCATTACAATGGAGAACGATGATCGAATCTTTGAAATTTATTGACAAGTAATATAAGCTAATGAATAAGACATTTGATCAAGTCTCTATGTAAATGAACCATGTAATACGATTTGTATTTGAACCCTAACGGTAGGTAAATTAACCTTTAAAGAAATATGAAAATGAATATAAAAAGTGTCATTGAAAAATTCTAAAAATGATTAATGCTACACTTATCATTACTTGTAACATGTACTCTTCCATCGTCTATGGCCTTGTCTATGTTTATGTTTCTCATTGATTGCACTCATGGACTAAAATGTTATTGCTTCCTATAATTAAACTTCATATTGTTACCCATGTTCAAGTTACATAAGAAAAAACTATGTGCAAGTCTTGTCTTTATCACTTAGACTTGGTTTGCATTTATACTTGTTGAGTCTGTCAAGCTCACCCCAATTGACATAGTTTTGGACGAATCGGTGGAGTGATCACATCGTTGTTGGGTGATGACGATTCAATTAGAGAGATGTTTTTTTTATTTTTATTTGAGACTTACTTGGGAAATGTAATAATTTCATATTTATGGATTAAAAGTAATAGGATTTGAGAACATTATTGTAGACTTGTTGATATCAGGTGATTGTGGGTATTTCTTTTATCATGATCGTAATCACCTTACATTGAGTAGTTAGATAGATTTACATTTCTACTGCACTCTAATACTTTAAATAGAACATTCATGGACATAGAATGTGAGTGATTAATGCTTCAACTAAAGGTAAAGGTTTTTGAATCACGCGTTATGGATTGGATGATGGGCTATGTCTTGGTAAGACATAAACAAATGTTTCAAGTTATACGATTCTGCATGTATATGAATGAATTGGATTATAAGACTATGATATGATATGTGATGTATAGCAATCTATATTATAGAAATGAATCGAGTTGTCAATGTGATGGCTTTGAACATGGGGCGCATACTGATGAGATCCAATTCCGGGTTCGGGGGCGTTATAAATAATCCATAAGCAATTTATATGCCACAATTAGCTATTATCATTCTAATAGGAGTCAACATGCATCATAATCCTTTCCTACATATATACTCAATCAATTCTTTCATTCTTACTGTAACGCCCCAAAATTCCATCACTAGATAAGACTTTGGAGTGTTAATATCTTTACACTTTTCTTCTTCTTTCTCTTACTCAAGACC
>JAOXJP010250728.1:0-22032 GCA_025762735.1 Platanus orientalis
GTCTTGTGAACATTAGAGATATAGATCTATTGGAAGAAGAAAGTATCTTGACACAAGAGGAGTGGGTGAATAGAAAGAAATTTCGCAAGGAATTTGCTCTCCTTGTGGTTATGGAGGATTTTTTTTGGAGATAGAGATCTAGAATTAGATGGTTGAAAGAAGGGGATCGAAATACAAAATTCTTTCATAAAGTGGTCTCACAATATAAAAATTCAAATGATTTAATGGGACTTTGGATTAATGGTGAGTGGCCTCAAAATCAAGAAAATATTAGAAATGAGGTGGAGTTTTTTTATACGAATCTGTTTAAGGGATATCTTCCCGTGAGACCATTATTGGATGGTTTGGAATTTGATAGAATTTCGGATTTGGAGAAGAGGTGAGTGGAGAGATTTTTTTTTTTTTTTTTTTTTCTGAAGATGAAGTGCATCTTTCCATTATGAACATGAAAGGGGACAAAGCTCCATGACTGGATGGATTTACCGATTCATTTTTTCAAAGATGTTGGGATATCGTGAAAGGAGATCTTATGAATGTATTAGAGGAGTTCTATTATTCGAAGAAATTTTATGAACATCTTAATAATAATTTTATGTCTTATTCCAAAAAGGAAAATCGCCTAGGCAATGTGGGATTTCCACCCCATTTGCTTATTGAGTAGTGTTTATAAGATCATATTCAAAATATTGGCTTTGCGGTTGAAGTTGGTGATGAAGGGTATTATAATTCCCCCCTCAAGGTATTGAAGGAAGACAAATTCTTGATGGGGTACTCATTGCGAATGAATGCATTGAGGATATGAGGGTATCTGATAGAAGTGGGATAATATGTAAATTGGATTTGGAAAATGCCCATGATCATGTGAATTAGAGATTCTTGGATTATCTTTTGATGTGGATGGGTTTTGGGGCTAAATGGAGAAGTTGGATATCTTTTTGTTTAAGTTCATCATCTTTTTCCGTATTAACTAATGGAAGTCCAATGAGATTCTTTAATGGATTGAAGGGTCTTAGGCAGGGTGATCCTTTATCCCCGTTCTTGTTCGTCATGGTATTAGAAGTACTGAGCAGGATAATTTAAAAAGACGGAGATGGGTTTTATCTCGGGATTTAGAGTGGGATCTGACGGGGTGATGATTTCCCATCTCCAATTTGCGGATGATACAATGATATTTTGTAATGCGGATGCGAGACAATTGGGGTACCTCCGATGTATTCTCAATTGCTTTGAGGTGGTTTCAGGTTTAAAGATCAATTTGGCAAAGAGAAAAATACAGTATATCAAGTGGGTGATAATTGCTTTGAGGTGGTGGGATGTAATACATATTGTAAACTAGTTATCAATGGTGGGCTTGGCATCAGGAGGATTTATACCCATAATGAGGCCCTTCTTACTAAATGACTTTGCAGATTTGGGGTGGAGCGAGATAATTTATGGTGGCGGGTGTTGGTGGCTAGATTTGGTGAGAAATCAGTGTGGGAATCTAGGGAGGTTAGGGGAAGGCATGGTTACGGGATCTGGAAATCCATATCATCAGGGAGGGAGGAATTTTGGAAATGTATTTACTCTGGGATCGGGTGACAATATCAATTTTTGAAAGGACTTGTGGGTTGGGATAAGTCCATTAATGGAAACATTTCCAAACATTTACCAATTGACATTAGACCCACATGTCTCGGTAGCAATGTGTTATGATGATAATTGAAGAATTTGGGTCCCTAGATTGAGAAGAGATCCAAACGATTGAGAGGTTGGAGAATTACTTAATCTTTTGGAGATGTTAGGCAACTTGAATCCCAACAATGATAGGGGAGATGGATGGCTTTGGAACTTGAATCAGAAGGGATGCTTTACATCTAAATCATTATATTTTGAGTTGTCAAATCTTCCAATGATTTTGTTTCCTCATAAGGGCATTTGGATCCCAAGCATTCTTTCCAGAATTGCGTTTTTTATGTGGAATTGTTACCTAGATAAAATTCTAACCTTTGACCATCTCCAGAGTAGAGGTTGGAACTTGGCTAATAGGTGTATCTTATGCATGGAAGATGAGGAATCAGTAAGTCACCTTTTCATTCATTGTTCTATGGCGAGAGGAATGTAGTACTTTTTCTTTTCTCATTTCCAAATTCCATGGGTTTTTCCAATGTATTTAATGAGTTGATTTTGGGTTGGTGGTTGAGTGGCCTTGGGAGCTTTCATCAGGACATTTGGCGTGCCCTAGTGAGGGATATTTGACGGGGATTATGGAATGAAAGAAATGCTAGGATCTTTGAGGATAAGCACTGAAGTCAAGGAACTTAAGGTTTTTATATATAATAATAGCCTCTTTGAGTGGGCCTCGGTATGGGGATCCTTCGATAAGAAGGAATGGTGTGCAATATGGCGTGAGGAGTTTTAACTTTTAGTGGTTTGAGGATATTTTTGTTTATTTTCATATGTACTTATCACTTTCGCGGTGATTCCTATCTTTTGTAAGCTTTTAATTTCCACTACTTAATTATAATAAATGATCTCTTTACCTTTCTCTCTCAAAAATAAAAAATAAAAAATTCCGTCCCTTATGCTACAAAGACGTGGAATCAGCTAATCACATTTTCTTGCATTGTACCTACGCATGGTGTAGAGTGAAATCTTGTTTGAAATTGGTGCCTCATAGGTTTTCCTGTTTAGTTTTTGTGATGCTTTCATGGGCTGTAGACTTTCTAGGTGTCCAAGAAGGATAAGAACTATGTAGAGTATGATTTTTCCAGCAGTGTGTTGGTCTATTTAGCTTGAACAGAACCAAAGGACTTTTGAGGATCATGCGCGGTTGGCTTATAATATATACAAGATGGCTAAAAACTGATGTTGCTTTTGGGTGTCTATTTGTAAGGAAATGGGTGAATACTCTTTTGTAAACAGAAAGAGAGGGTGGGGAAATTGGTTTAGAAATCATAGCTTTGTGTAACCTTTGTGTTGTTTGGTGGCATACTTTTGGGGATGCCTTATCCTCTCTTATTAAAAAAATTTTCTTTTATAAAAAAAAATACTGGGTGTTTTGAAATATTGTTAATTATATTAATCAATCCTTAGTTAACCCTCTATTGGATTCAAAATTGTTGGTTTTACATTTGTTTCTCGACAGCTTTTTACTTTGTTATCTTACATAATTTTGGTTTCAAAGCCAGGTTTCCAACTAGTTTTTACTTAGTTGGGATCTTTGGGGTTATTATTTCAGCCAAGTTATCTATCATACAATATTTCAAAATTGTACTTTGAAAAAAGGGCCTAAACCCCTAAACATTGAAATTTTGGAAATGGTTGAATCTTGAGGCTTTGAGAAAAAGATGTCTAAGGTGTTCATCCTCCTATTGTTTGAAAGGGCCCCAAAACTCTAAAAACTGGAAATGGCCCAAGAACCTGAAATTTTTGGAAATCCTTGGACTTTGGTTAATTTTTTTCCATACTTATTTTAATATGGTGCGACTCCTCAGGTTCACTTGCATGATATTGTTTGGTTCTGGGCCACGTGATGTGGGATCTTACAATCCACCCCCGTAGAGCCGCATGTCCATGTGTGCAACATGCAAAGCTGAACTTGGCTCTAGGTATGGGCCATGCTTGACGCTACCACCCCGGTTTTGTTTCATGGGCTGACCCCTTGGTCTTTTTCCAAATGGGCTGGCCCCTTTGGCCTCTCCTAAATGGGCTGACACCTTTGCCTCTCCTGAAAACATGCCATGCAAGTGAAGGGCCTTGCTTACATATAAGCACAAAATCCTTCTCATGTTAGGTGATCTGGGATCTTACAATCTACCCCCCTTGGGGCCACATGTCTCCATGTGTACACCGCAAAGTAGAACCCATGCTCCTACCCCGGTTTTGTTTCTCGGGTTAATCCCTTGGTCTTTTCCCAAATAGGTTGGCTCCTTTGGCCTCTTCCAAATGGGCTGACCCCTTGACCTCTTCGAAAAATGTGTCATGCAAGTGACAGGCCGTGCTTACATATAAGCATAGGATCCTTCTCATGCTAGATGATGCGGGATCTTCCATATGGGTTTGGAATCCACCGCCTTTAGGATCATACATAAAGCAACTTAAATATCGATTTGAAGAGTCTTTTAAAGCTGAATTACATGAGATACAAATTGATATATAGATAACATTGAGTGGGATATAAGACATGGGTACAATATTGATCTGAGAGAGCTATTTGTTCTAAAAAACAAATGAAATCTTCTCTTCACTACAATTCAGGATATTGAATATGAATAGAGCCTTCTAGTCAGGGATGAAAAGAGAGAGCATGATGACATTAAAAAGAACACAGTAGACATATCTGCTACATTTGGTGACTTATGAGAAAGTACAAAGAAGATGCAAACAATCCTTGATGAGATCCAACTTCATATCCAAAAGAAGCATGTGGAAATTGTTGATTTTAAGCCTGTTATTGTGGAACATAAAGATGAACCATCAAGTGTGGAAGAAAAGTCCAAGGTGGGAGTTCAGGAAAGTAAACCTAAGACCAAAGATGAAGATATTAATGTGGACGAGACTGATGTGACTAGTGATGAACAATTACATGAGCTAATGGGGATTATAGATGAGTGCCATGTCATTGTTTGTGACCAACTAGTTGATGGGAAACAAGTGTCAGATCATGACAAGATTCAAACTATTTTGATGGCTACACCAGCTCATGAGTCTGTGATGTTTCCAGACATGGTTGAGAGCCAGTTTGGTCATGTCAGAGGTGGGAGCTCAAGTACAGACATGTGCCGACTTTCAAACTTTTATGATTCCATTACTTGTCCATGAGCCTGAGCAGAAGACAGATGAGCTATACTATGAGGTCTATCCGATATCAGATGCTTACAAGAGGATGAGATTACATCATAATTTGATTATTGGAGGATTTGGCCTATGGTTATGTGGTTCAAACTCCCAATGTTGCTGATCCTTTCACTCTACAAAACTCAAGGTCGAGTTTTTTCGAACAAGGGGGGTTTGATGTGGACATTAGAGCCAAGTGGAGCCCACACGAGAAAACTATGGAGGATCATCTTTGGCACATCAAGTAGAACTCTAGGATGCTGAGTGGAGTCCTTTTGTTAGAGTTTCTATTGTTTTATGTCATTTTTTATGAGTTATCAAAGATAGGACATGGCTGAAATTTTAATTATTGTTTTGGGGTTTGGCTTTCAATGTTGATTTTTAGCAAGTATTAGGGTAAGTCTTAGAAAAAGTCATAGGTTTCTATTTTAGGAAAGTGTCTTATTTATTTATTTATTTTGAGTTCTTGCCTTTAAAAAGGAGATGTACTCGAGTAGTTATGGACATGACAGAATGAATACACTTTTTGCTCCTTGGAGGCTTCCTCGAATGGGACTTCTCTCTTTCAAACTTGGTGTCTAAGTTTGAACCAAAGAAGGTGATTTCCAATGGATCGTGAGGTAGGTGATTGCCCACAGTCGTCATAATGACCTCAAATTCGGTATGGAGATCACCCATAGACGTCAAAATTTCATAAAATTCTTATGCGTCAATAGGGGTATTTTGGTAATTTCATGGGTCTACCTAAAAAATTCTAGAATTTCCCTTGACACTTCTCCCCATTCCTTTTTCTGTCTTTCTTGAATCTATTATTCTTAAACCTCCCTTATTTACTTTCTATTGTCTTTAGGTTTCTTTGGATCATATTTGGGTGTTTTGAAGTATCCTTAATTATATTAATCAATCCCTAGTTTACCCTCTATTGGATTCAGAATTGTTGTGTTTTACATTTGTTTCTCGACAACCTTTTACTTTGTTGTCTAGCATCACTATTTCTCTTGTGAGCCCACAGCCCGTAGGTAATCAACCCATCAATAGGCTGTCCTACATCAAAGAGCCCTAGCAATCTCTATGAAGTACTTGTTCTTAATTATCCAAAAAAAAAAAAAAAGTGCCTATTCCTGCGTTCAGCTACCCCATTTTTCTTTGGAGTACCAGGACATGTTGTCTGATGAATGATACCATCACTAATAGTGATTCATGCAGGTCAAGTTGGTTCTCGGGTTTGTGATTGGCCCATTGGATTGGGTTTTGGTTCATGGGATGACCTATACAACCACCTTTAGTGGAGTTTGGTGGAGAAGTTTTAAAGTGTCCCTAGTTTTTTGTTACATTTCTAGGATTTTTGGAACTTAGCTATCTTGGAAAATAGATTATGTTTAATGGGTGTTGGATGTGGGGGTTGGCTACATAGGGAATAATCTATTTTGTTTCTTCTAGCTACATTGGAAATGTTGTATTTTGGTTTTTGTGTAAAGCATTTAATGCTTAAGTTAGTGGGTTTTGTAGGAAGAACTTCTCTCCATTCTCTATATAAGGGGCTTAACACATCATGTAAAAGAATTGATTTTTATAAAATATGTTTTAGCTTTAGAGCTTTTGGTGTTGACAATTCCACTGTCATCAAGTTTGGGTCGTTTTAGACTACAAAACGGCTAAGTCTTGTGGTGATTTTCCTTTAAACTAAATCACCTTCCCTCTCCCACATCAATTGCACGTCGAGCCGCTTCCAGGTTGCGTCAGTGATGATGTTGAACTTCTTGACTTCCGGGTTGCGTGATGATGTTGAACTTCTTGATAATGGCTTGATGGATAGAGAAGTGGTTGTATGGATGGAAGAGATCAGATGTTTTGGGCCTCTATGGGCCAAAAAAAATGGTCAATGATGAGCTGAGCCATAATGGGCATTTTTCTTCATGGTGTCGCATGAGTAGTAGCTACAGTCTGGATTTTCTCATGCATTGCAAGGAAATTGGCCACAATAGGCTGTATTGGCATAGAATTGAAGTAATAGCCACAATGTGCATGATTTTCTCATGTGTCGCATGGGAACTTACCATAATGGGCTGTATTTGCATGAAATTATTAGTTGTAATGGACTTGATTTCTGTAAATTCATGGCTTTGAGAGCTGTGGAACCCGAACATGGACAACCTGAATGTTGGGGAATCTTATATGCTCAATGAGGTCATAGGAGCTGGTGAGTTTGTCTTCAGTGATCCCTCCCTTCACTTCAGTCTTCATGATTATAAATGCTTTGTAGGGAACCATATTAATGATGAAAGGTGCTGATCGGTAGGTGGATGTGCTGTCATTCTTGTTAGATGGCAGGAAGTATAGGACCTAGAAAAGGACCTATGAAGTGGAAAAAGAAATAACAAGAGGATACTTCAACCAATAGGTACAGAGGAAAAGAGATTTATGTGGGCTCAATAATTTGCAAAGCAGAGAGCATAATGGATGGATGAAACATTGATCCTGTACACTCAGGAAAGGTTACAGATTAGACGGTACCAACAAGATGCAGCACTAGTTGGATATGGTTGCCATGATGCCATCTTTTCAGTGGTTGGTATCTTGCTGAAATAACCCATGATCCAAATCTCCCTGTCCAACTGAAGTACTACTTTCATGCACAGGATGAAAGTTTCCCAATCTTTATGGTAGTCCACGTCCTCTTCTTTGAGCAGGTAAAGGCATTTGTTAGGGGGCTTGAATGCCCCACAAAATTTCAGTTGCACGTCCACATTCCATGGGAAACATTGAAGGAGAAGAAGTAAGGGGCATTAGGAGAGATGAGGGTTGATGGGAGGGTGGAGAAGGAGAAAATAAAGTAAAATAAAGGCAGCTCAAGTAGAGTGTAAATTAGACCGGGTAAGCGACAAATGCTGCCCGCCAGAAAAACTTGGTTTAGAAAAAGTTATCAAGGCCAATCTTTTGTCTCTGATACCATGAAGAATTTAAAAAAAGAAAAAGAAAGAGGATTGTCTTAATTGTTTGACCATGGTTTTTATGCCTCTAGGAAGAGGGCTAAATAGACTAATCCAAAGATAAAGATAGAAATAGAATCAAATCCATACTTACATAGTGAATCTTAATCCAATCAAACCAAATCTTAATTCAATCAATTATTAATCCTCTTTATTTTCTAGTATCTTTATTTCCATAATACCTCAGACCAAGGAGTTGATCTTTAGTAGGCTGTTCTAGACTCGTAATGTAACTGGATATTAAGGTGTCAATGGCTCATAGAGCTTATGAACTATATGGATAGTGATATTGTTGGCAAAGCCTTGGTTTCCAATTGATAAAGAAATGAAATTGTATTGTGATAATGAGGCAATTATTAGTATTGATCATAGTCTGGTCTAACATGACAGAAGAAAAAAGGTTGATATATATTTTATTTATGAAAAGATAACAACTAAAGTGGTCAGTTTTCCATTTGTTAGAACAGAGAATCCACTGGTAGATGTTCTTAACAAAACTAGTCTTTTATTGAACACCATGAATTTTTTTTTTTGAGAAGATAAGGAAGATTTCATTCAAACAAAGAGATAAAAACAGGGAACAAGCATGAGAAATGCCGACCCAACAAGGAGCCCAATGGGCAAAAAAGGAAAAGAAGCTAAAACATGATGCTGTCCCATGTGGGGGCATAGAACCGGCATGAAAGACGGATATCCAATCATACAAACGAGACAGAACAACATCTAAAAGCTTGGAGAAAGCCTTTTCAGCATCCTCCAAAATACGACTGTTGCGCTCATCCCAAAGAGACCAGCATATAGCCGCCGGCAAAGCCCGCCAAACCACTTGGCCCAAACTGCCCAAGTGCTTGTGATCTTGAGTATCCCAACATTCAAGGAAGCTTCTAAGTGAAACCGGGTGCACCCAAACAATCTGAAGGCGGAAAAAAAGTAGGTCCAAATGGCACTTGCAACTGGACAATGGAGGAACAAATGGGCCGAAGACTCGCCATCGTTCCTACACATGGAGCACCAATTAGGCAGGAAGAGGCCCCTGCGAATCAGATTGTCCACCATCGAGACACAAATTCACCAAAGCTCCCAAAGAAAAAAGGGGACTTAGGAAGGAATGAGCTTATCCTAAATGAGCTGGGATGAGAAGTTGATGGAAGTAGCCATCATGGAAGCAAGGAAAAATGATTTGACATAAAACCCCTTCACCGGGTCCACTGACCATAACATCTCGTCATCAGAATCCCCATCGCCTAGACAATAATTCTCCAGGAGCTCCAAGAGCCTTGCCATCACTTCTACTTCCCAATCATTAAGATTCCTTCTCGGCTGAAGATTCCAGGAGCAATAAATTATGGTTCTCATCATGTGATCCCTGACCAATCCTCACTTGCATTCTGTTAAAGAATAACAAGAAGGAAATAGGGAAGCAAGGGGGGAACTAGTACACCAAGAGTCCTGCCAAAACAACGCCCTGTCCCCTTTGTTGACCTTGAAATGAATAAAGTGAGTGAATTGCTCCTTCCCAGCGCAAATACCCTTCCACATCCCACACCCCAAGGCTCCTAACGGAGTAGCAGACAACCAACCATTCCGCTCCTCCCCATACTTGGCAGCAACCACACATCTCTAAATGATATCACGTTCTGAACCAAATCTCCACAACCATTTACTAAGCAAAGCTCTGTTAGTATCCTTAATGGGCCTAACACCTAAGCCCCCATTGCTAAAAGGCCTACATATCTTCTTCCAGCTAACCTAGTAGATCTTCCAGCGGTTGTTGTTCGAACTCCAAAGAGAATTCCGTTGAAGCTTTTCAATCTGAGTTGCTACAGATGCCGGGATCACAAACAGAGATAGGTGGTAGATTGGGATGGTTAAAAGAATGTTCTTTAGCAGCACAAGCCTTCCACCTTTGGAGAGGAGGTGCTCCTTCCAATGCGAGAGCTTTTTACCCAATTTCTCAAGAACCAGAGTTCAGATAGCCTTTGACGAGGCTTTAGCACCAAGGGGTAAGCTCAAATAAGTAATCAGCAACGGTATGACACCCAAAAAGCGAAGCCAATTCCTCCAGGTTGGGAACACTCCCAACAGGGCTCAAAGAGCTTTATGCAGATTCACCTTGAGCCCAGTTACGGCTTCAAGGAAGAGAATGATGCACTTAAGATTTTTTATGGGTTCCGCCTTAGTTTTGAGCATAAATAATGAGTCATCCGCAAATTGAATGAAAGGAATAGAAGAGCCACTTGCTGATGAATAAAAACCTTACACCAAACTGATGGAATTTGTCTTCGCCAGCATTCTACTTAAGATTTCGATGATGATGATGGATAAGTAGGGGGATAGGGGATCTCTTTGCCTTAAACCTTTGCTACTTTTAAAGAAGCCTTTATGGGAGCCGTTGACCAGAATTGGAAAAGTAGTAGACACAAATTTTCATCCAGTACCTCCATTTGAGACCAAACCCCATCTACTGCACGACCCAATCAAGATAACCCCAATTCACGTGGTCATAAGCTTTCTTTAAGTCAATTTTGCACACAAGCCCTGGAATTCCTTCTTTCAGTTTGGTATCCACACATTCATT
Source organism: Platanus orientalis (assembly GCA_025762735.1). Taxonomy (NCBI): domain Eukaryota; kingdom Viridiplantae; phylum Streptophyta; class Magnoliopsida; order Proteales; family Platanaceae; genus Platanus; species Platanus orientalis. Next base: position 10,387 of record JAOXJP010250728.1, read on the forward strand.
GGCCAATAACGAACAATCTGTGATTTGTCTACCCAACACAAAAAGCATTCTAAGAAGTCGAAATAATCTTCGGGAGGATTGATCTGAGATAAAGAGCAAGAATCTTTAAAAGAAGTTTATAGAGGCAACCTACTAGACTAATAGAGTAGAAATCCTTAATCTCCGATGCTCTTGGCTTCTTGGGAATAAGGGTAATGAAAGTAGCACTAAGGCTCCTGCACCACTAATCCTTATCATGGAATACTTCCAAGGCAGCCGTTGCCTCTTTCCCCACTACATCCTAGCAAACTTTCAAGAATTTGATAGGAAAACCATCAGGCCCTGGATCCTTATCATCCTCCATATTGTTAAGAGCAAACTTCACTTCCTCTGCAGAAAAGGGGCACTTGAGCCATCTCTGATCTTCACCTTTAATACGATCGAAATCCACACCTATCTCCAGCCTGGAGGGGAAAGGATCAGTATAAAAGTTCAGGTACAAAAGCTCAATGTGACTTATGATTCTTCTCGAGTCATCCTCCCACACCCCATCCACTCTTAACTTGTTGATCGTGTTGAGAGACTGGTGCATAGAAGCAATGTGGTGAAAAAAGCTGCTATGCCTGTCGCCCTCCTTCAGTCATGCTACTCTGGATTTCTGTCTCCATGAGATTTCTTCCATTCTTAAGAGTTTATTATGATCGGCCAGAACTTCAGTTCTTGCTTGGTGATCGACCTCTTGGTGAGCTAGGCTAAGGACACTGTGATCAAAGTCATGAAGCTTGCCCAGGCATGCCTTCTTCCTTTCTTCTATCCCACCAAACTCTGTATGCTTCCACAAAATGATTTTCTCCTTAAGAAGTTTAAGCTTCTCCCTGAAAATGAAACTCGTCGAACCACTCACCTCTATTTCATCCCACCAAGCTTTGATCCTCTCTTTGAAACCAGGGACTTCAAACCACATGAGTTCAAGCTGAAACGACCATGGACCAGAAACCTTATCCTCCACCTTCAACAAAATAGGAGAATGGTCCGAAGCCAGGTTGGGAAGAGCCTCTTGCGAAAACAAATAAGCCTGATCCATCCAATCTGCTACAAGCCCTTCTATTTTGATTATTAGACCAAGTAAAAGAGGCACCTTTCAAGGGGAGGTCCACCAGATCAGACTGGTCAATGAAGGTGTTAAACAACCGCATTTGAGGCGTAAAGTTGCTGGCCCCAAATCTCTCTCCCGGATTCCGCACAACATTAAATTCGACACCAAGGCACCATGGATACTGCCACTTTACTTGAACCGAGCTAGGTTTAGCCCAAAACCCCTCAACAACCGCTTGATAACAAGGTCCATAAACCCTTGAGAAAATCCATGAAGCCCCATCATCCTTGTTCCTACACACCATAGACATCGAGAATTCCCCAATAAAAAAGTTTGAAACTTCAATCATATTCGTATTCCAAGCCACCACAATGCCCCCAGCTTTGCCAATCGATGGTTTATGGATGAAATTGAAGGGACAATGGCCCTACATATCTCTACCAATCTTCCAACTGAAAGATTGAAGCTTGGTTTTCTACACAAACAACAAATCCACTTTCCAACACCTCACTATATCTTTCACCCCCCACCGCTTCTCCTCCTTGTCCAAACCTCTAGCATTCCAAGAGATAATTGTCGTTCTCATAAGGTACAATAGAGTTTGCATGGTCCCTCCTCCCCCTGCATCTGGCACTGTGTCCCTCTCCAAGTTCATAATTAATAGAGGATTGAAGATTCCTTAACTCCCTAGAGTAGCTACCCTTGCTATGACGATTGTGGGCAGGTTTCCAGTTCGGAGGTCTGCAACACCTACGACGCTCAATCTCCCAAAAGAAGTCCTCCACGGTCTGCTCCACTTCTTTGAAAGAGTAGCCTAAACGCCTTCTCACTTCGGCCACCTTCTTAACCACCCAACCAGACGAAGAAGGGGGAGGGAGCATGAGAATAGGTTCGGCCGCAATAACCATGTTTGGAAACTCAACTTCCTGTTCGAGGTCCTCGTCTGGGAACAACACTGTCTTTCATCCAAGGTGTAGTCGCCCCACCTTTTGTTTGGCATAACATGGCTAAGATCATGAGAGACCTGAGGTTCACCAGGAATGAGACCATCTATGAAAGTGTGGAGAGAAATTCCTGGGTTGATGATTGACAAATGATCCTGATTAACAGATGCTCCCTGCAAAAATCTGCTACATCCTTCACCTGAAATCCTAGACAGAGGCATTGAGGCCCCTCTACTAACCAATGATCTAGCCTCCCACTCCTCATCAGAATCGTTGCTCGACTTCCCGAAGCATACCTCCTTCCCTTTGCCACTCCCAATGTCAAGCCTGAATTTGTTAGAGTGCAAAATTGGAGCAACTAGGTTCTTTTGCACCCCCATAAGCTTTTCCACTACTCTACCTTAGTGACGATGGCTCCTTTCAGTTTAGTGAGAATTAAAGGAGCGATTATTGGCTATGGGCCTGACGGATTTAGTCGAGCCTTGGTCCTCCTTCCTGGGCAGCCTCATTAAGGATTTGTCCCTAATGATGGGCCCGTTATGGGGGCCTTAACGAGCAGGTCCACAACTTACATGGCTGCCAAACTAATGATGCCTACGGGCCTGGCCTAGTTGAGGGATAGAACGATCCTGATCCTCACTTCCCCAGTTCGAGAGACAGTTCAACCGCTTTTGATCGAGGGGTCCAAAATAAGTATTCAGGTCACCCTTAGCCCGAAACTCGTTTCGAAGCTTCCCAAAGCAGTTCTACCCTGAGGTCTCCCCCCTTTGAGGCACACCAACGCCATCAACAATGGCTCTTTTGAAATTTGAAAATTTTCTCCCTTCCTGCCCTTGACCTTCCTCCTGCCATTCACCCCACCTAGCACAGTCGGAGGAAAGACGCCTTCTTTTGTCAAAAAAGACCCCTACCGGAACACATAACGGAAGCTTCCTCTTCCACATGACAACTTTGAAAACTTACTTTCCGTTGGACACTCAAACAGCCTCCGTTGCCTCCTCCGGCTGGTGAACCTTGATTCTGAACCATTCCAAAGAGCCTAGATTAGATGGATCGGTCTCTAGGAGACCCCCACCTAGCTCGCTGATCTTGTGGAAGAGAGACAAACCCCACAGGTGAACAGGGAGTCCATAACCCCAAATCCAGCCCTCCTTCGTCCTTAACCAGGTGCAGCCTGCAGAAGGGTGCCATACATCCAATAAGAGCTTCCCACCCTGCCAACTTCTCAGACCATTCTCCAACACCCTTGCCGCCTCGGAAATGGACGACAACTGAAAAAGGAAAAGACCCTTTGACAGTCGACAAACCTGCAGCTCGCCTCCCACCTTCCACACCCTCTTACCCCTGCTTAAGAGCCTGAGCACTAGGGTTATCCCCTACCACCCTTCCGACCAAAAAATTCCTCATCCTATCTAGAGGTAGGTGAATGTCCTTCGAGAAGGAGAACAAATGGTTATCACGGAAGGTCTTTACGCCCGACATAGAAATATGTGGCCATGAGAGGTTTTTGAGCAAAGCGTCCTTGAAGACTCACCATTAAAGGTGGTCCCCCTTCCCTCAGCACCTTTGACCTTCTCCTGTGTTCGGAATGCAAGCCTCCATTAAATTGGGACCCTCTATTCACTGGGAGCTTGTCCCCTTCACTGCGACCCAGAGTTCTTAGACCCACCCATGGTGGCCCCTGCCGAACTCCTTGTTTTCAGAAAGATCTCATCTCCACTCTCTGGCAACACCTCTCCCGAGCCTCGATTTTACTAAACACCATGATATTATTGGCAAGGTGGCAATTGTTGTATCAACAACTGCTTCTGCTTGAAAGGGGGTGTTGAAGTGGGCCATACGTCCTAGTCCATTGTATGTGTGATTGGTGTATATGTCTCACATGTAAGTAGGGCTTTTATGTTACTAATTTATGATAAAATATGTGTGTAGACCACAGGTCAGCATCGGCACACAGTTACCCATTCATAGGTTTTCTTTATTTCTCCTCTACTTTTTCATTTTCCTATCTGGGGCAAGCTTCCAACTGAAACTTAGCATCAAAGGTAAGGCTTAGGTAAGTGGTTGGAAGTCGTTCAACTTTGCAACCCAAACAAGCTTTAAGCCCACTAACATCAATGCCATGTTTGACATCATACTACTTGCTTTTGAATAAGTTAATACACAATCTCAAAACAGATTTAAAGCAATAGACAGTAATCCTTAAGTATCTCTTTACCCCCCCAAAAAAATCCTCAAGTTTCTCACATGCTAATATGTAGCCCTATAAAGGATTAAGGTATATAGACCTCTTGAGCTATCGAAGAAGCTAGCAAGATCCACTATTCATATTAAAAAAAAAAAAAAAAAGCTAGCAAGATCCATTTAGCATGTCGAAGAAAGGAAATATGGAAACACAAGCATTAATCCGATTTTACCACACCTAACCTATAATATCCCGAGCCGAAATTAACTTAAAAATTTCAAAGCTTATTAGAGTCTCTAAGTTTAATTAACTGCCATTCTTGTAAAAAAATATATAAAATAATAAATAAATAAATATAGATATGCAGTAAATTTTAGGGGGTTGAAATGAAAGTTTGCGGGATTTAGCTAGGTTCCGAACTTGGAAACTAGGTGACAGAAGGGGGTAACTTTGGGATATTATGTAAAAAGGGCATTTTGGTTATTTTCAAAGTGCTAGAGGGACCGAGTATGACAATAGAAGTTGGCGGAGTCCTATGTAAAAGACTAAAAATTTAACAAGGGTTTGAAAAAAAATAAAAATAAAAGAGAGTTTAAGTGTTAAATGCCACAAAGAGCTTTTTTTTTTGTAATTTTCTTGAACAAAGAATTAAAAGAATGGGGGAGGGTGTTGGTTGCTCAATTCGAGCAACCAGCACCCCTCAAACCCCACGGTATAGAGAAGGAGATGGAGAAGAAGAAAGGAAAAACAAAAAGAAGAGGAAGAAGGTCGAGCCGTGGAGAGAGAGAGAGAGAGAGAGAGAGAGAGAGAGAGAGGTGTGGGTTAGTTCAATTAGGGTTTCTTTCAAGCTCTTTTTATCACTTTCTTTTGATATTTTTCTTTTCCAAATGATGCAAAACTTGTTGGAAATGAATGCCCTGTGCTAATTTGCAAAAGAAAAAAAAAATCAGATTTTGTTTGGGTTTTATAACCCATTCATGGATTGCACATATACCTGATTTGGGGAAAATTTTAGGAAGGCTTTGGGGTAATCAAAACATTGGGCTTGGGATGCCTTATTATGAATGTTCTATAAAATGGAAGTGAAAGATTTTAGGGTTGTTGGTTTTGGAAAATCTTGGGGACATTTTGGGTGGCCATGGATGCCCTATCATGTATGATTTTAAAATATAAATAGAAAATTTTGGAGTTTCGGTTTTGGGTGCTAGATGATGCAATAATGTGTAATTTAAGTGATTTATGGGCTGAAAATTTGGGAATTTTATGCCATCTGAAATTTGGGGGTTTTGATTTCAAATAATAGGCGTGAAACCTCCATTATCTAGACATATTTTGTGGATGTGACATGTAGACTATGCTGTACAGATTTAGACCCACTTTCATAGGAAAATCTTAGCAATTTAAATGCTAAAATTATAATAAATATGCCAAATATTTACTACAGAATGTTATTGTATTTAAAGCTTCAATTTCTATATATATATATATATATATATATATATATTGTTAAAGGCAAATTGTACTATCAAATCTACACACAAATACAACAACAACAACAGCGGCCTTATCCCAACTATTTGGGGTTGGCTGCACATGAACATGGTTGAATAAATGTGGTGAATCTGTCTGGATTTGGGGCTTTAATTTTGCATAAACTTCGACCAATAAGACTCCTAAGAACCAGAAATTTTTTCTCTGAATTCTTAGATTTTCTTGTGTGAAATTATATTGGCTATGGGAGATTTTATCCGCTTATATACAGCTGGGTGATGGCTCTAACATACTAAAAAATGGGCTAGTGTTTGACAAAATTCCCACCTAGTTCCACCTTAAATTATTGAGTTCTCTTGAGATAATTTGGACTAAAATATGGTTGTTTTTATGCTCTATTACGAGCTAGAATATGTAGTGGGTTTTACCATAGTTAATAAACTTGGACCAAACTGGCCGGTCGGACCGGAAAACGGTGACCCAGCACCTTAACCGGTCCAGGTTTCAATTTGGATCATTTTTGTTATAAACCCAATGAAACCCATATAAACCCGGCAGGTTTTTTGTTGAACTGTCCAACCCGTCCGGTTGTACCATCTTTTGAACCTGGTTTTCGAAATTATTAAAGGATGAAAAATAAGTTTTATGAAGATTTGAACTCTGGTTGCCAGAACTAAAGCCTATTGTCCTAACCACTAGACTTCTAATCATCTTTTGTTTTGTTTCTATCACCCAAAAATAATAAGTTAAACAAACTTTCATTTTTATCATATATATTTATACATGCCTTTTTGTCTATTTACATTATATTTTTAAGAAGATGTGAAATAAAATTGTAATATAATTTCTAAATTTTATTTTATTATATATTTAACCCTACGGTTTGACCAGTGACCTGGTGAGCCAGCCTCTTAGCTGGGTCAATGTCCAGTCCGGGTTTAATAACTATGGGTTTTAGTATGCTTGTTGCTTTCAGGCAACTTCTAAAGAGGATTGAATTAAGTTTGCTCACTCTATCTGGTAAATGCTTGAGACTGGCAAAATTAGGAAATGGCAACTAGATGAATCCAAATGTGAAATTATGGTTGTGAACAGAAGCCAATATGGGCTAAATATTCATATTATGTTCATATGCTTGAATTGAGGGCCAAAATGGGCTGTATTTTAACATTTGTATATTTGGTTTGTATGCTTGCTATAGGCGGAACAATGGCTTATCTCATGCATGTTTGGAAGCCTATTACAGGCCAATTATTGAAATGATTTTATGAATGTGTTGATACCTTTTAAAGGCATAAGGTTGACTTGTGCAGTGTATGGATAGCCTGCAGTAAGCTTAATACTGGCTTAGTTTTATATATGCTTTGGAAGCCTAATCCAAACTGAATGTTGACTTATTTCATGGTTGAGTTGATGCGGCCAGTGTGATTAGAGATTATATCTGTGTATTTTATTGCATACATGGCATGGGACTTTTTATACGGGCATGCTTTTAAATGGTTCTTATAAATATTGTCGATGATATATTACTCTCTACTTGATATAATTTTGCTTAAAGAATCCTGTGATTAATGTCTGCTATCTTGTATGTGACAGACTGTTTTATGTTGTTTGTGGGAAGCACTTAACTATGGAACTTGCTACTGACCGAGTTGTCGAGCTCACCCATCTATTTTCCTTGTTTTCAGATAGAATTACCCAGAGGTCTTAGTTAAAAACTGTTGTATAGCTGTGCCAGTGGTTAGAGCCAGATTTAACAGGCAGATGGCGCAGTTGGAGGCTTGACCTACACAAATTAGCTTAGATCATTTTACCAGAGGCTCTGTACATGTCTAGATTAGGGATTCTTTGGATTTTATTTATTTTGGGGTGAATTTTGATACTTTGTTTATTAGATATGTATTTTTGATAAAGACGGTATATGGGTGTTGATGTTGGAAATGGAGCTGTTGGGTGGACAATAATGATATTTTGGAAGAGTTATTTATACTGTGGATTATCAAGTGATTAAATAAATTGAATTGGGGATTGCTTTACATCTCTAAGGGTTCATAGTGCTGTTGTTATGTTGTCAAAATTTCGGTATAAATGGCATATGGATTCCTTACTTTCAATAAAATAAAAGAAAGGCAGTGGGAATGATGAGTACTAATCACTATCATTGACTGTCGTGTCCCCGGTTTGATTAGCAGTTAATTGTGTTCAGGGCATGACACAATCCCATATACAACATCAAGTAATTGGAAATTTTAACAATTAGCAAAAGTCATCATATGCTTTTTCAATATCTATTTTGCAAGTGATTCCAAAAGCCCCCTCTTAGCCTCAAATTCAAACATTTTTTTACTAGAAGGTTGTGAAGAATTTGCGAGCCCATCACAAATGCTCCTTATTGGAGGAAATGATTGAGCACATCAAGATCCTCAATCTAACAGCTAACAGTTTGGCAATAAGTTTATTGGATACTATCAACTAGGCTGATGGGGCAGAAATCCTTCTCGTCTTCGGCCCCTCTATAGCGCTATAAAGATAACATTCAGTTCTATATTTAGAATGGCATTTTGATGGAATTTGTGGAAAACGGACATTGAATCACCATATCCCAACTTCACTTGAAAACTATAAGTCCTCACATAAACAACCCCATTAATTTACTAAAAGAACACGAAGGCAAAACGATCAATGTTTAAAACGTACAAGTAAAAGGAACTGCTGGAACTACAGTAGATGCCAAAAAACGATTTGACACAAATGTTCTGTGATGAAAAAGTGTGATTTTCTAAGAGTACTATAAACTGACACATGTTTGGGGTTAAAAACAAAACATAAAACAAGTGTTCAGTTGAAAAAGTAGGTGTACAAAAAGAGGCCCCATTTAAAAAAAAAGCCATCATGTGAATCTGTGGCACGTTTACACTATTTCATCGCAAACAATCATTCTCCAAAACTGTTGCTGCACTCTTGAGAAGTGATGCTGAACACAAATTCCTGCTCGTTTGTTGGGATATAACCTTCTGTGACCAAAATTGGTGTGACCTGTGTGACGTGCGTCATGATGCGTTTTTGAATTTGATGCCTCTTTTTGAAAAATTACTTTTTGATTTGAGTATCTTTTTTGACCCTTCTAACTCCATGCACACCATGTGAGTAGAGATGCAAATGAATCGGATTTGATGCAGATAGTAATACATCCAAATTCGGCTCATTTATTTTCTATGTATATCCGAATTCAATTATTATCCAAGCGGATATTTGAAATGTATGTTCGAATTTGTATTTGTTAAGTTCATCGGATATCATATATCTGATTATTATAAACATATATCGGATATAATCAGATATTTAGTTAATAAATATTTAGATATTAAAAGCTATCTGAATATTTGTCTAAAAAAGCTGAAAAATGATAATTCAAATAAGGGAAGAAAGAAATGAAAATGAAAAGTGAGTCTTACTCAAGAAGAAACTGTGTAACCATTAAAAAAGCTCTGGAACTCCTTCAAAGTGAAACTCAGAGTACTTAATCAAGCCATGAATAAACCTTGAACTTTTTATAAACTCTAAAAGATTGAAAGGAATCAAATCAATTCAGTTCATACAACTAAGAAAAAATCTAGAGAAATGAGAATCACAGATTCTAAACAATAAATAGATTCATAGTCTGAAATAATCCCAAAAAAAAAATTGTCAAAAAAAAAAAAAAATGATCAACAGATAGAGGATTCAAGAGGTTACAGTTATTGGAAATCGAATTTAGATTGCGAAAACCTAATCCAAACCTTGTATTCAAAAACCCTAATTTTGTGGCACTGGCACCATTCTTGACCTTCAACAAATCCTCTTATATTATAAAATGAAAAAAAAAAAGCTTATTTGAATCGATTAGAGCTCGTTAGAGAAGAGGGCATTGCTGCAACCATTGGCTCAATTGGCACAGGCAACTAGGAAATGATTCAGGCTTGAAAACAAAAAAAATCAATTAGAGAAGAGGGCGCTGCTGCAACCATTGGATCAACCGGTGCCAGCGACTAGGAAATGATTTAGGCTTGAAAACACAAAAAATCGATTGGAGAAGAGGGTGCTGCTGCAACTGCGATTAGGCGAGACAATTGAGAGAACCAACCGGCGAGTGGCACGTCGGCACCCGACAGCGAGGGTAGGCTGACCGCTGTGGTCCTGTGGAGGACGTTTGAGACCGGCCGATGACTAGGATTGGACATGGTGCAAACTACGATGGGGGGGAGAGGCTCGTAGGGCTAGAATTAAAAAAAAAAAAAACATTTTATATAAGAGATAGGGTATAGTGTAGACTGTAATTGGTTCATTAATAATCTCTTACTTTTTAATCAAACGAATATTTAATCGAAACGGATATATGTATATCCATATTTGCTTTAAAAAAATACGAAAATGAACCGGAGTCAGATAATAATTGGATACTTGCGTCCCTACATGTGAGGTGTGGTATTGAACTTGGTGTCTTCTTCTTCTTCTTTTTTAATGTTTTTAACCCTATACACACCATGTATCAGCACGAGGTGTGATCACACATTGGTTATTGTGGATTTTCTCCCTCAATTAAATGGTCACAATGAGAATTAACCACCCAGTCGATATTAAGCTCACAAATAGGTGGGAAGTAGTAAAGTAGTAGTTAGAAGGCTTGAAGCCCTGTTTATACTCCAGGACAAGTAGAGAGCATCTGGACCGCGAAACTACTTCCTCTCAGTGGCATCATAAATTTCCAGAGGCCTACATAGAAAATATTCTTGCGTATGGGTTGGGCCACTTGACAATATTGTTCCACCTTTTCAAATAGCCTAGAGGTTGGAATCCGAAACCATTTCGCTTTGAATGGTTCTGGACTAATCATGGGGACTGCAAAAATGTTGTTCTAAATGTTTGGAATTCGAATGACAGAAACTCTCCAAATGACCTTCCATGAAAGCTTCACAAACTAATTCTAGCACTAAAATTTTGGAATAAATCTAGTTTGGGAAATATTTGGACAAACATTAAAACTCTTCAAGAAAAAGTAGGTCAAGCGCATCAAATGCCAAATACCACTCAAAAGAATTACATCATCTCATATTTATTTGCAAAGATCGACAGATTCCTTCAAGACGAAGATATTTTATGGGCCAAAAAATCTAGAATTTGGTGGCTACAAAGTAAAGACAAAAACACAAAATTTTTCCACCTATCCACTATTATCAGAAGAGGAAATGACAGAATCCACCAGATTAGAGATATTGTGGGAAATTGGGTTGTAGAGGACACAAAGATGGACAAAGTTTTTAAAGATTACTTTTCCAATCTGTTTTCCTTCTCAAGCCCATCAAATGAAGCTATCCAAAAGGCATTGGATGAAGTCACTGTTAATTTAAGTTTGGACCAAAAGCGATTCTTGGATGAGGAAATTTCAAATGAAGAGATTAAATAGACAGTTTTTTATATGGGGGCTCTAAAGGCACCAGGGTCAGATGGCTTTTAAGTGGGTTTTTACCAATTTTACTGGGACATAATTGGACAAGAGGTCACAAACTATGTTCAACAAATTTTTCGAGGTCAAATAGATGTTAGAGACATAAATCTCACTTTTTAAAACTCAAATCTTAAAGCAAGAGAACCCGAAGCTGCGAACCCATTTTTGTCTCATCAGTCTCTACAATGTCATTTATAAAATTGTAGCCAAAATCCTAGCAAACCGGTTTAAAAAGGTCATCAATAGCATTATTTCCCCAAGCCAATCAACTTTCATATCAAGACAAACCATCTCTGATAACATTTTGATCACCCATGAAATCCTTCATCATATGAGAACTCAGATAAAAAAACCCAGCTTATGACCATCAAAATGGACTTGAGTAAGGCTTATGACAGGGTGGAGTGGCCATTCCTAATTCAAATTATGGAAAAAAGGGACTTAATTAGAAATGACAACAATGGAT
>JAOXJP010250756.1:0-22027 GCA_025762735.1 Platanus orientalis
GGAGAAGAGGAAGTTGATGAAGATGAGGAAGATCTTTAGGAGGCATATAATGAGATATACCATGAAAGTGTCAAACTTATCAAAACCAATCAAGAACTTAGGAAGGAAGTCAATGACCTAACTAAAGAGGTAAATTCCTTGAAAGTGGATCTCATTCAGGCATAACAAAATTTATCCTCAGAACTTGTAGCTGATAATGGCTGAAAACATCAAAAAGAAAATGAGGAGCTAAACTTAAAGGTTATTTACTTAAATATGAAACTAGGTGAGCTGAACACTGTGTTGTATCCTAAGATAACAGAAAAGAAAAGTCTAGCACTAAAGTGCACTAAACTCACTAGTAGGACCAACAAACTCTTAAAGGAAGTGGACTTACTAGAAAAACACAAAAGGAGATTCATAAAGCTCCTTGCCTAAGGAAATGATAAATTTGAACATATGCTAAACTATGGGCAGAGAAAGTGGTGACAAGAGGGGTTTAGGATATGAACTTGAAAATCCCAAAACAAAGAATAATGTAAGTACCTTTGTAAAGGAAAAAAGGGAAAGCAGTGCCTTAACCAATACATGGTCTTGCACCACTCATCCTCCTTAAAGTGAAAGCCACGTATGCTAAAATAGGCAAGGGTGTACAAATAGCCTCAACTTGAAAACAAGTCACCTATCTCAATGCACATTCCTCCACTTCAAAATAAAGTGAAGAAAGACGTGTACCAAAAAGTCTACACTCAACAACTCGCTAAAAAATTCCACAATACACTTGCTATTACTGTGGGTTACATGGAAACATGAAATTTGAATGTAGAAAGATGGCAAGGGATGTGAGATTCCTCAGACTTAAAGAAAAGAAGAAAGAGGTACATGAAAAAATGACTAGAAAAATAAACTATTTCCAGTGCTTAGAAAATACAAATTTAGAACGTAAAAAGGAAATGGAAAGATTGAGTAGACCCAAAACTAAACAAATATGGGTCAAGAAGACATGGGTTCGCAAAGAAGACCTCAAGTGTCTGGTCATTCATACAGCTCTTAGAGCTGGAAGCACCTCCAAATGGTATTTGGATAGTGGATGCTTAAGACAAATGACTGATGAACGTTCACTTTTCAGTCAACTTGAGGAAAAAGATGAAGGAAGTGTCACATTTGGAGATGGAAATGCAGCAAGAATAGCAGGTAGAGGAACTATCAAAGTATCCGGACTACCAAAACTAACACATGTCCTATATGTACAAGGCTTGAAACATAACCTACTGAGTATCAGCCAAATATGTGACAAAGGCTATGCTGTTCACTTCACTCAAGGTAGGTGTGATATAAAGGACAAGATAGGTAATAGGACTCTAGTCAGAGGAATAAGGACTAGTGACAATTGTTATGTCATAGACTTAAAGGATACTAGTCATAACACGTGTCTTGTCTCTCATATAAATGAGACCAGCTTATGGCATCAAAGATTGGGTCACATAAACTTCAAAGACCTTGCCAGACTAAGCAAGCATGAGATTATTAGAGGATTGCCAAGTTTAAACTCAGTGGATAGTCAAATTTGTGGTGGTTGCCAACTTGGGAAACAAACAAGAAGTACTCACAAAAGGTTAAGTCAGATAGGAACAAATAAACTTTTAGAACTCCTACACATGGATTTGGTTGGTCCTACCAGAACAAAAAGTCTAGGAGGAAAGAGATACTTCTTGGTTATTGTAGATGACTTCTTAAGATATACATGGGTTGCCTTCTTAAGAGAAAAAGTAGAAGCGTTTGATGAACTCATGATCTTGTGCAAAATAATGCAAAATGAGAAGGATAGTACCATCAAGAGAATAAGTGACCATGGAGGAGTATTTGAGAATCACAAATTCTCTAACTAGTGTAATGAGATGGGAATTAAACATGAATTTTCAGCACCTAAGACACCTTAACAAAATGGGGTGGTAACATTGGTAAATTTGATCCAAAGTGTGATGAAGCCATATTCTTCGGCTATTATCGTAGGAGTAGAGCTTACAGAGTATTCAACAAGTGAACTCTAACAATGAAGGAATTTATCAATGTCATAATTGATGACAAAGAAAATATCAGAACTAAACTACATATGGACCATCAACCCTCTCAAAAGGAAATACCCAAGGATGTGAATTCAATAGGAAAAACCCAAGATGAATCTGAAGATGAAGTTGAGAAACTTTCTAAACATCCAAAGGAAAACAGATTAATCAAGGGTCATTCAATTGAAGACATCATAGGTAATCCTCAAGATGGGGTTAAGACACGAAAGCAAGTTGAGAACTTGATAAGCCATATGTGTTTCACCTCAAAGATAGAACCTAGAATTGTTAAAGAGGCACTAGTTTCTCTAGATTGGATAGTGGCTATGCAAGAGGAACTGAACCAGTTTAAGAGAAATGATGTTTGGGTTCTTACTGAAAGGTCACAAAACAAAAACATCATTGGAACTAAATGAATCTTTAAGAACAAAATGGATGAATATGAGACAATTGTGAGGAACAAACCAAACTAGTTGCCAAAGGATATGCTCAAGTCGGGGGAATTGATTTTGAAAAGACTTTTGCTCCCATAGCATGACTTAAATCCATAAGGATATTGTTCTCAATTACATGCCATCTAAAGATTAATGTATATCAAATGGATGTTAAGAGTGCCTTCTTGAATGGATGGATACAAGAGGAGTATATGTGGAACAACCAGAAAGGTTTGTTGATCCACATTTTCTTGATCATGTATACAAACTAAGAAAAGCCTCATACGGTTTAAAACAAGCTCTAAGAGCTTGGTACGAAAGGCTAACTAAGTTCCTTCTAGACCACCACTTTGATAGGGGGAGTGTTGATAAAACACTTTTTATTAAGAAAAAGGATGACCACATACTTATGATACATATTTATGTTGATGACATCATTTTTGAATAAACCAGTGAAGAGATGTCTCATGGGTTTGCTCAAATGATGAAATCAGAATTTGAAATGAGTATGGAAGGTGAACTTAAGTTCTTTCTTGGTCTACAAGTCAAACAAACGAAGAGTGGCATCTTTGTAAGCCAATCAAAATTTGCTAAAGAGTTAGTATCCAAGTTTGGACTTCTTGAGACCAAACCTACCAAGACTCCTATGAGCACCAACAATAAGGTCACAATAGACTACACTAGAACAAACATTGACATTAAACTCTACAGAAGAATGATAGGAAGTCTATTGTACCTAACAGCTAGTAGGCCAGATATAGCCTATAGTGTCGGAGCATGTGTAAGATATCAAGCCAGACCCAAAGAATCTCATCTGACAGTTGTAAAAAGGATAATTAAGTATATAAATGGGACCCTCAACTTTAGATTGTGGTACCCATTTGATACTAATTCAGTCATAGCATGATATTATGACTCTGACTAGGCCAGGAATTTGGAGGACCATAAGAGCACCAGTGGTGGATGCTTTTATGTTGAAAATTGTCTAGTTTCATGGTACAACAAAAAGCAAACATCTATTTCCCTATCTACAGTTGAAGCTAAATGCATTGCAGCTGGAAGCGGATGTGCTCAACTTCTGTGGATGATATAGATGTTAAAAGACTATGATATCAAACAGGATACCATGAACTTATTCGTGGACAACATAAGTGCGATTGACATATCTAAAAATCCTGTTCAACATTCAAGGACGAAACATATAGATATTCGTCACCACTTCATCAGAGTACTTGTTGAGGACAAAATCATACCCTTAGAATATATTCAAATAGAGAACCAGTTAGTTGACATCCTCACCAAATCACTTAATGAAAAAAGGTTCAAATATCTACAAAGTGCAATTGGGATGTGCGAAGGTACCCAATAATACATGTATGTGCTCATCCCAGACCAAACAAAGCATTTGGGATAGTTAAATATGTTAGGGGTTTGGAAAAGGTAAAAAGTCAGATTCTAGAAATTAGGACCGATCCCAGTGTTCTTAGGATCGGTCTCTAGTGGCAAATTTGTAAAATTCCAGTAAATTGAATTTGGATCGATCACAGGTTTATATGGGACTGGTCCCTAATGGCACATTTGTAATTTTTCTTAAAATTAGGACCGATCCCATTGGATTTTAGACTAATCACCAGTGGCAAAATTGTAATTTTTTAGCCATGGTTTCATTTTTAAAATAGGTGGGATGCCCGACTGGTTGTCTTCTTCCCTAAATTGCTCCAACTCGTATTATTCCCCAACAGGACCGATTCAACTCCCTTGCTCCCTCATTTCTTTTTCTTTTGATTCTCATGGCCAACAAAAACACACCTTTTGGAATTTACTCTAGGAAAGTCAGTCTGCCCACTTCCTCTATGTACAAGCATAAGAAAGCCTCCATAGATCAACCCATAGGTGATTCCTTAAGGCATCACGCAAATGAAATCTCCCTTCTACCTAAGTATTTTCGTGATTCCAAGTGCATGAACAACTTTCAAGTTATTTTTTCTAAGAAACCTTTGATCTGTGAGCGGTTGTGGAACTAAAAGCATTCAAAATGGTCAACTCTGAACCCTACCATGAATCTTACTGCTGGGTGCCTCTGTTCAAAGTCCAAGGAACCTTTCATGAGATAGAAGTTAGGATGTTTTACGCCAATCTTGATTCCATGAATAGCGATGATGGAGGTTTCACCACTATGGTCTATGGCACATCCATTTAGGTGAACCCCAACATCCTCTCTATTGAATTAGGAGTGCCACGGGTTTGAGTCGATGCTATGGAGTATCCTATGCCCACACTCTCCTTAGAAGAAAAGGGGGCTCTTGCTACAGAAACTAGGGGTTTTGTAACACATTGGACATCCAAGTTGGATGCCTCAAAGACTACCTGTGCTGCCAGGTTACTGAATCGAATTTTCACCTAAAACCTCTTGCCACGACTCATCAGGCCGACATGAATCCAGAGATGGTGTATATGATGCGTAATGTCCTTCACCACAAACCAATGGACCTGAGTGTTATCCTTTATTCCAAAATGATCAAGGCAATGAAATCTCAAGATCCACGGACTAGCCTTTATTTTCCCATCCTCATCATGAAGCTATTGGAAAAAAATTAATTAAATTCTGTTCTACACCCCAAAAGCAATCTGGCAACATCAATGCCTCAACCGTGTTGAAGATGCAGAAGCTTACAATAACTAGGAAAGCCACAAAATCGAAGGGTACCTCCACCAATTATCAAACTACTTCCTCTGGTCAAGAAACTTCATCTCATCCTACCTATGTGCCTACAAATGCATTTTAGAAACTGGTGTTGGATAAGCTACAAGGTATTGAGACCAACTTCAAGGGTCTCGAGGCATATGTCAAAAAGAAAAGCATGCGGCCAATTGGTAATCAAAAGCTCTTGGCATCAAAACTGAATCTTATGGCCGAAGCCTAAGTAAAAATAGTAGATGAATTGAATGTGGAGATTGAGGCCAATGAGAGGATCCGGTGTGTGTATCTTGACTTTGAGATGGAGGGTAGTGCTGAAGATGAAATGGAGGAGGATAATGAGGATGGCAAGGAGTAGTGATCATGTCTTTTGTCTTTTTTTTTTGTTGGGGTCTATTTTTTTGTAATCGAAACATATTCAACGTAATGCTTGAATTCCCCCTACTTGTGCTACATTTTTTGTATCTAATAGATGTTATGCTTGAATTCTATACACATTGGACATTTCTTTTGATACATCTTATGCTAGAATTCGATAATATGGTTTTATCATTCCCTATCAAAAAGGGGGAGACATACACACATATTTGCATTTATTAGATGTCAAATTTTATTTTTGCTAGATGCCAAATTATGCTTGAGAAAGGTACATATTTGTTTTGCAGGCTACATCATAAGCGAGAGCACAACTTGAGGAGAAGATTGACTTTAGGAGTATAGTGACCTTGAGTTATATGTGATTAATTGTAAAGGGATCAAATGTATTATTTCCTTTTGTCTTTGTGAGTGGGTGATGAGGGTTTTTCTATGGAATTGACAAAGGGGGAGAATGTTGAGCATTGTCAATTCCATGTCATAAAGTAAAGAGTGCAAATGTGTGTGATCAGCTGCTGGAAGAGATAGGAAAATCAGGACCTCAAGACCAAGTCTCAAGGACGTGCATCAAAAGCAAAGACTGACAAATGATTTAAACATGTAAAAACATTGAGGCGACCAACCAAGCCTAGGTTTACGGACTTAGAGCTCACCCACACAACCATAAAAATGGCCCTGCAGCATATCCAAAAGTCCCAAAGTGAAAAACTGAACAAAATATAAAAATGGGCAAAATCTGATTTTTGGGACCGGTCACGCTTTCACTAGGACCGGTCACGATTTCACTAGGACCAGTCACACTGGACCGGTCACACTTCCACTGGGACCGGTCCCCAGCGGCAGAAATAGAAACTCACGGTTTTAAATTTCTAATTTTTGATTTTGCAAATCTCAATCTTAATTGCGAAACTTGTGACCGTTTGAAGGTCGAAACCCAAAGCTTCTTAGGTCTATTTAAGGATCCTAAAAGCATTGAAAATTAAGAAGCTTGAACAGCAAAAGAAATCCTTTAGAGAAAAAGAAGAAATGGTTGCATGAGAACCGTTGTTGCTTGAGATTAATTGTGCTGCAAGCAAAAAGGGCCATTAGGAGTGTTCCACATTGATTGACTTGAAGTGGAGGAACGTGGCTTAGGTTTAAACCTGTAAATCCACAAAGAAAGCTCTAAGAGTTATGAATCTATCTAGCTATTTTAATACTATGGTGATTGAAATATTTTCTTCGTTGCTGAATGTTATTGCTGCGCATTTATTTGAAATAAAATGGATAAAATAATAGAACTTACTGATATACATTGATTAAAATTTGCTTACTGAGAGGCACTATTAAAAGAAGATATTTGACTCTTCATTTAATACCTTTGTAAACATTTGTGCTTTCACCAGAGTCACCGGAGGTGTTTTTTAACCCTTACCGGAGACATCGAGGGTTGACACTTAGTTTGCCAGAGTCACCAAACTGTCAATTGTGTTGGTTTTTATGATTAATTTTTTCATGCAATATGTTGTTATCATTACTAAAATTAATCCGCTCTATGAGGAGCTTTCTACAGTGAACGTAGGCACTCTTGCCGAACCACTTTAAAAGAAGTGTCTATTTGGTTATGTGATTGTCCTTGAGCATCTTTATTTCTATTTTATTTCAAAAGCAGTAGGTAAATGCATGTTATTTTAATAAAAGTATATTTGAATATTGCATGAAGAAAAATTTATAGGCTGGTCGAATTAAAATTAAAATATCCTATTCACCCCCCTTTAGGATAGTGGGACTAGAATTTCAAGTATGCCTTAAGTCCCTTATCCATTTTGTGCTCAATCTTTTTAGTTCTCATGGTCTAATACTATTGATTTCTTTCACAAATGTAATAAGGATGCCCACAACTGAAGATATAGAGGCACAAATTACTAAGGCTCACCGAGAGCGTGATGCACTAATCAGGTGTTTGGTCGGCCTATCTACTGAAGAGGCAAATACTTCTTTCATTTGTCAAGAAATTTTGGACATGCTGGACCGTATAGAGGCCTATGTGTACAATTTTGAGTTCAGGGGCATAGTGATGTGTCTTCTTGATTCTTGGTCCGAACTTTGTGAGGCTAAGGACATCAAGGTTTTAAAAGGGCCAGAGCATGATGTTCACCTATGTCTTCAGGAGGAGATTAGAATGGCAAACTTAACTGCCCAGCAGACTCGGGTGTTAAGCAAGATCGGACCACTAGTGAGGGATGCTAACAACCTGATGGCACAGATGGAGGCATTGAAGGAGTGCTTCAATAAAGTTATGAATCTCATGGAAACTCACAAGAGGTTCATCGATCATGTGGGCAATTTGATTTTCTAGACCATTTATATGGTGGAGTGTTGTAAAGGCGAGTTGATGAGTCGAGAGAATGACTAACGCGATGGAATTTCTAGAGGGGTTATTTATAACCTAATTGTAGCACAATCTGATGTCAATGCGGCGAACGACACTCTTAAGGTAAACACAAAAGTGTTTCCTTCGTTGTGCACTAAACTCCTAGGTTTCAGCAGCCTTGACTCAGTAAGAGACTGAGAGTGGTGTAGGGAAAAAGGGTGGGTTGCCCTTTATTGTAGTAGCATCTTATATCAATAAAAATTTTAATTTCTGTCAAAATTTATGAGCTTTCCAAATTTTTGCAAGTTATATTTTCATATTTTTCCCTTCCCCCCTTGGAGAAATGTATCATGCACTTATAGAACGGAATGATATGGTTCTCAAAGTGGAGTGGGTGATGATGGGGCTGCACCTATCTTGTTATGGCAGGCTGCCTACGTACCCTATAGCAGGATCAAACCCAGTCATAGTTTGATTATGGGATTTTGGGTATTTTGTCTCTTTTTTTACCCTAATGGTTGCTCACTAGGATTGGGGTTAGCTTAATTTTTGCATCACATTGTCATTGCTGGTTTTCAATGTGATAAGCAAGAAATTAATCTTGACGTTAATGGATTATTTTACTCGTGGTGCCCATACGGGTTTTTATCACGCCTTTTCTATCACGCATAAAACATATGTTTTCCCTTTTTTACCCTTTAGTTCCTTAACCTAAGACTAGGGGTTGCCTCCTTTTTGCATCCCATTACTAATGCTGGTTTCTAATGAGATCGGCAAATTATTTTATTTTATTTTATTTTATTTTTTATATATTTTATTTTTTATATATTTTTTAAAGAAGTAGTGGTTGCATCTAGGGGAAGTAGAAACCCGAACTACCTACGTACCTGTATATGACAGGATTAAATCGACGTAATTCTTTTATGACCATTGTGGGTCGTTCTAAGTGTAATAATTCTTCAAGAATCTGGCATTAGTAATTGGGAGGATTTGGTTGCCCTCCACATCACACAGTAATTATGCGCCATTAGGATAGGCTTTTTCGATGGCATATGAACTATTACATTCAAAGGTAAATTTACCTCTTTTCTCCTTGTGGGATCTAGTGGTGATCTGGCAAGAAGGATGAGCTCACCCTTGGTAAAAGAGGGAAGCTTAACTTTCTTGTTGTAAGCTCTAGCCATGCTGACTTGGTATAATTCCAACTGTTGTTGTGCAGTAAGCCTGGATTCATCAAGAGTTTCGAGTTCTGAGAGATGAACCTTGGCAGCTTTTGCTTCTGTTAAGCCATTCTGTATTGCCACCCTTAAAGATGGGACCTGAATTTCTACTGGAAGAATTGTGAAATTGCTAAGTGTGTAATCCTAGAAGGGGGTGAATAGGATTTAATTATATTTTTAATTCTTTTTAATTCCTTTTACCCCAATCTTAATTAGGTGAGTTAGTTAGTCATATTCAAGTTTAATTCAACTCACTTAATGTGCTTGGTGCTCAAATGCTAATGATAACATGTATAAAAATGTAAAGAACAATCACACAAAGATCACACACCACAGCACAAGAATTTATAGTGGCCCAGCCACACCGAGGCCTACATCCACTTTCAACTACTCAATTTTATTAATCAATCTTTTACAATGATTACAAGGTAATGAGCAAACCTTAATTTCTGTGCTTGTTGACTCCGACAAGCATGACCTTGGTTGTCTCCCAGCCAAGGTTTTACAATTCATCACATAACGTCTCCGACAGTTTACATAAGGGTAAGGTATATGTGCACACCTTAAACTATGTGCTTGGTGTCTCTGACAAGCACAATCTTGGTTGTCTCCGAGCTAAAGGCCAACTCTTTGTCACACAGCATCTCCAACCATTGACATAAGGGATTAGATAAACTACCAATATGGTTCTCAATAACCAAATATGGTAAATATGGTCTAAGTAAGGAAACAAGGTCCTAATACAATATGACTCTCAAACTAGCCAAATATATCAATATGGTCAACCAAGGGAATCAATGTCCTTATGTAAGTATTGGCTCTCAATAGCCAAATATGCCAATATGGTCACCAAGGGAAATTAAGTCCCAATGTAGAGAGTGGCTCTCACTAGCCAAATATACCAATAAAATAGTCTTTACTTCCATACAAGGGGATGTGTGTGAGTACCTCTAGAGAAGGCAAGTAAACAAGTAGTCACACAACCGAACAAGCCTCTATATAGGCAAATATAAGTGAAGCATAAGAAGGGCAATATCTCAAGTAAGGGAAATAATGTCCTAATGTAGAGAATGGCTCTCAATTAGCCAAATATACCAATTATATGTCTCTACTCAATACTAAGGGAATGTGTGAGTGTCTCTAATGAAGGTAAGTATGCAAGTAAATCACACAACTAAGTATGGCCTCTGGAATAGGCAAATATAAGTGAGGCTCACACGGGTTTTATCTCTTGGAATGGTTTTCCAAGGATTCACATGTAGAGTAGTGGCATAGATATACAATAAGCAAAAGCTAACCATAAACTACATATAATGTAAATAAACTCCAAAATATAGGCAAAAGATTTACCTCAACCTTTTAGGTTGGGAGTTTGTATGCTTGGAGATGTAGGAGCACCATCCTTAATCTTCCTCCTTATTTTGCTTGCAAAGGAACCCTCCTTTGTGGCCATAAGAGAGAGACAACACCTTTTTTTTTCTCCTTTGGAAGCTTGGAAGCTTGAATGAAAGTGTAAAGAGAGTGGAGCTTGTAGAGCTCTTCTTCTTACCCAAAACCCTTTTCTTTCCCCTTTGCTAATCTCCTTGAGAACTCTCTTTTAAATCCCTTGAATGCTTAGGTTTAGAAGGTAAAAGTTACCTTTTATAGATGGGAGGAACATTCATGGCCTTAGGATAGGCATATGGAAAATAGAGAGGCATTTTGGGCCTTTAGATAAACCAAAACAAGGTTCAAAATTCAAAACTATCACCTAAATTTTTGTGAAATTTTTTTCGCAAAATTACCCTCCAAACTGATTACGTTTTTCGAAATCTATTTGGGGTCTAAACCAATTTCGAAAAGCACAATCAGTTTGGGATACCAGATTTTTCTCCAAATCAATTTATCTTTTCAAAATTGGTTTGGGTTTTGGACAATTTTACAAAACTCATTCTGAAACCGATTTGGCCCTATGAGTTTGGGCCTCGGCTGAGAGAAATTTTAGCTAAAACTCGTACCAAAACCGATTGTAATTTTCATAATCGGTTTGGTGAAATCAATTGAAAAAACTATAATCAATTTTTCTATGACTTCTTACACTTTTATATTTGGGAAAAACTCCCCGAGCCAATTGTTTTGATTACTCGTGGGTTCCAAGCGGACATCAGAATCAAAAGATATAACCATTTTTAGTTGAGATGTCCATACCCACTTCTCGGCTCATTTTCCAATGGGGAGTTTTGAGCAATTGCACCTAGGGTCGTACATTGGTCTTAAGGCCTTCCTAAGATCAAACTTTGGTTTTTGGGGGTCTCCTAAAGTAGCCACATAATACCCATTTTGTTTTATACTTGATTTACCTTTTGGGCTCGAAGATGGTGACTTAGCTCTTCTTTGGCACTTCTTGGGTTCTTTGCTTGATATGCCTTGGCTTATAGCACTTGAACCTTTTCCTTGTCATGATGATGATCTCCACACTAGACACTCATAGGCTCACTCCTTATACATAATATTCATAGCCTACTACCTAGACTTGGAATGAAATTGACAAATTACATAATGACTTAACAATTCTATTTGAGTGGGTAATAAGACAAATGAGGTTTGTCGCCTCGTCTGTTGATAGATCCTGGGGAGATTCACCTACCCCTCCTCATAATGGTAAGGAACCTATTATATTTATATGTCCCTATGGGTGGTGGGGGAATGTTTACAACGGATGACATGTTTGTGGATGATGATTGATAGGACATAGGTGGAGGGAAGGTATGAAGGATGGTGAGTCGGGTTCTAAGGGTGGAGGGGGAATGTAGTATGTTTGGGTATATGGCAAGTAGTAGGTTAATGGTTCAGCCATGATGGGGGCTTGTAGCTCATTATCAGGGGGAAGTAATGAAAGGGGCTCTTCTTTTGGAGTTCCCCATAGAGCTAAGATTTCTTTTGTGGAGAGGTCGGTGGGATCAACAGGGTTTAAGTATAGCACATAGTCTTCTTTTGGGAGGATTATAATAGGTTTATTATCACCAATTCCAATGATGAAGCTTGCAGGGTTGAAATTTTGACTCCCTACCCTTATCATATTGGTTCCCTTAGATGGTGGATGGGGTGGGAGAGGGTTCTAAAGGATGCTGGAATTGGGTGGGTTGTTTGATGGATGACCAAAAGATACTTTCCCTTCTTCTAGGAGGTCTTGGATATAATGCTTCAGGATGAAACACCGGTCTACGGGATGACATGACACTTGATGAAATGGGCAGTGCTTACTAGCATCATATCTGAGGTGTAATGGATTAGGTGGGGGTCTTGGTTCCAAAAGTTTTAGGAGCCCCTTCTTCATACGGTAATCCATGACGTATTTGTATGAATAAGGTATGGGAGTGAATCTTCTCTTATTTCTATCCTTAAATGGGATAGACATGAATTTAGGCTACGGCTTGGACTTCGCCTCCACGAGGAGTCGTACCATGGTCGGGAAATTTACTATTTATTGATGGTGGTATTTGCTGCTTTGATCAAGTTATGGAATTTAAATGGTTTACACAACATTGCTTTCTAGACGAGTCACTGCTACTTTTCTAGGGACTGTTCAACTTGTACTTAGGGGAATTATGGCTACTTCTGTAACAAGATCTACCCTGATGGCTAACTAGACACAGGTGGCTTTGTTAATAACTTCAACAAAGTTGCTAGTGGAAGCAGTATGAAGCATCAGTTGATATGTTGGGCCCAAGGTTTTTAGGAAGGTAGAGATCATGTCCTCCTCTAACATTGGGTATTTCAAATTAGCCATCCTATGTCTCCATCGGTAGGCATAGTCTCTAATCCCTTCATTGTCATGGGGGTGCATCCCCTCAATTTCTTCTCGGATAGGTAGTATCTCTAGGTTAAACAAAAAATTATTAAAGAAGGCCCTAGACAAAGTTCTCCAAGTACCTACGTCTCTTTTGTTTTGACTTGTGAACCACTTGGCTACGTCTTTATCCAAACTTCTTAGAAACATCTGAAGTAGAACTCTGTCATCTCGTCCAATGGCATTGCAATACATCCTTAGGTGCATTTTGGGACAACTGGTGCCATCATATTTCTCCATGTCATGCATTTAGAAATTTCCTGGTAGGTCACCCCTTGGGTATAAACACAAGTCTTTAAAATCCATGTTTAATGGGAACTAGCCCCCTTTCAAGAGTTCAATTGCACTAGCCATTTTGGCTAGTCTAGCCTCAGTTTGGTTGAAATGTGAGGAAACTAAGATTTTGTTCCCCTTTTTGTCCAGATGCTCTATCTTGTATCATTCTTCCAGGTTTTGAAGTTCAGTGGTAATAAGATTAGGGGTTGTGGTGAAAATCGGTGGTTTTCCCTGGGTCCTAGAAAAATTTGAGTTTTGAGATTGTCTTAACAAAGACTCAAGGGATGGATATTGGCTCTAGGGAGGGTTTTGGGGACCTCCTGTGGTGTTCAGGTATTCATGAAGTACCTTCTCGAATTTTGTAGAGGTTTATCCCTGACTTTGGAGAGGGAAAGATGTTTGAACTTGTGTCAATGGGAGAGTTTGTGAAGAGGATGAGGAAGATGTTCCATGTTTGTTCATGAAGGTTTCCAACAACTTTCTAGTTCAACTTTTTGTCGTGGTCTCAGTTGATCGCCAGGATCAACCTGAGAATGGGGAGGGAGTTATAGTTGAACTATTAGGAATTGTGAAAGATGGAACGCTGGTTGTCCATGGAGGTTCTCATACCATAGTGATACGGGATTGTGCCTTCTTCTTCTACAATCTAGTCTTGGGAAGTTCTATTTTGCTGGCAAGAATATTATTATTACTTAGAGCCGTGAATTTTAATTTTGTATATATTTAAGCTAGAAATATTTAGACAAATGATAGATCATACAAGTGCATTCATGTCCAACTGTTGAATCCAAATTTTGAAATATGACAAAAGTTTTTTTTTATTAAATATATATTATGAGCGGTTATAAACAAAGTACATTAACTATTACAAACCAAGGTACATCAACCTTTTACATAAAGCAGAGAAAGTATATGCATAGTTTAGAGTCTTGGGACTTTAAGAGGTGGTGGTGGAGCTTTGACTAGTTTATAGCCCAAAGGGAAAATATGCTTTCACAAATTCTAAGCTCATTCTAGTCTCTAGTAAGTTTGTAGGAAGGAAATAGTATTGCTACATCGCAGCCCGGTATCTAGAGCAGTGTGGGAGGTTCTCACATCATTGAGTTCCCCTCTCAAGGTGCTGACAAGCTCAGTTAGGGTGTTATTTGCTTCTTGATGAGTGTCTCTTGAGACCTCAGCCTCAGCTCAAAGAGTGAATTCAACTTCAAGGGATGCCTGAACAGTCTTAAGGGTAGTATGGGTAGTCTCAAGAATTGTGTATGTCTGATGATGTAGGGCTTGCTCATTTGCTAGATCTCAGAGAGCTTGCTCCAACTTTGTTTCTATGTGAGTTGGTCCACCTTGTGAGGTGGAAGGTTCATCATATCAGATTTTCTTATTTGGACGATTGGCAGCTGAACCTGATGACTGTGCAGATATGAGGTTGTGAATCCATAAATCATAAGGAGGCGATGTCTCAGGTGTCTTGGTAGATACCAAGGGCAGATGCCTCGACATTCAAGTATGTGAATTATCCCAAAGAATAGTTAATTGAGACCAAACTGAATGAGGTGTCTTATAATCAAGTTTACAAATGTCTCCATAGATGGTGGCAAAATTAAATAGGTCTTGATGAAGGGTGAATTGGCAAAGCACTCGAATTGGCACATAGGGCATACTTTGGTATAGCCCTGTGTGGACAATCTATGTGTGGTTCTCTGAGAACAAATGTGGGTAATGAGCTTTATGCCATTTGGCCCTCCAAATGAAATGTTTTGTAGGTAAATTAGCCAGAAGTCCTTAATAATCTATCATTGCTTTCTTCCCTAAAGGAGTTGAAACATAATGGATTTGACGGGGAATAAATGAAGGCAATGAGGAGATATGTCCATGGAGCCAAGCTTGTAGAAAAGATAGGCAGCCATATAATCGACCTTTGTGGTGACGAGCATAGTGAGATAGGCTAGATATGATTTTTGTAATGATCATAAGGGCCAATGTTTTTCCTTTGGACAGTTCTTCAAGAATGCTACACAAAACTTCGCTGATATGATGTCAAATACGAGTTAAGAGGATTTGTCCCAAGACTGTTAATGTGAAAGCTCTTTACTTGGCCGGTTCTAAGAAATAACTTTTTTCCAACCTCAATTTAATAAGAGGTCAAAAGGGCAGTGAAGATAATCACCCGAAGTTTCTCTAGGTAGAAAATTCTTTAATACGTTGAGAGTAGATTGGAAATCTTTGAAGTAGCTACTTTTGTGTGTAGGGAAAATCGTGTTAGTATGATAGCAATGCTTTAAGTCTAGAAAAAACTCTAATTCTTTAATGGTGGGAGTCAACTCATGTTTTTCAAAGTGAAAAACCGTAGCCATGGGGTCCCAGAAGGATACAACTGCTTTTAGGAGAGGCCAATCAAGATGATCACGGGATAATGAGAAAGTAGTCCCAAGCCAGCTTTGATCAGCCTAGATGGCTTGTTCCTCTGGTGGGAGTGAGACGAGCATATAGGTGAACTTGATGGAAGTGGTGGTGATTGGCTTAAAATAGATGGGCCTAGGATCCATATCTGCGAGACAAGCAAAAGAATTAGTAAATTTTTTTAATTTTTGTGAAGATTTCCTTTGCATATTTTTTGTTGTTGCTGTGTTTTATTGTTTTTTTTTGCTTTTTTTTATTTCTTTTGTTTTTTTAATATATATTTTAATTATTTTATGCTATTTTTTAGGCCATGTTAGTACGCCTGATCTTTGTTGTACACCTGAACTTTAATTTAATTAAACTTTAGGCGTATAGCACGTTCAGGCGTATTATACACCTGTGTTTAATAAAACTCCCGAAATGGCCCTTTTGTTTATATATATATTTTAACTCATTTGTGCAAGGGAAAATTCAATAAGAAGGGATTTCCTCTTGTGATTTTCTCTTAATCTCTCTAGCAAGATGAGTGCCAGTGGTTCAATAAGGACTTGTCCCCTCCTTCATTCTCACAAAAAAACCATTGTGGAATAACCTAACCTTGGATGAGGTAAACCCTTATTTTTTTTATTTTGATTTGTAACCTTTTATTTGTTGTCTTGTGTTGAATTTTTTGAGTACTTAGGGATTTATTTTATTTTTTATTTTTTGAAATTTGGGAGAAATATGCTTGAACTATTCATGTTGTCTGAATTTACTCAATACGCATGAATTCAACATGCATTTTAATTCAGGTGTATTAAGTATTTTGGGTGTATATGGTGATTCAGGCGTATGCTGAATTCAGGCATATGCCAGTGACTAAGTTGTGATTTTTAGTTTAAAAAATTTGTTTTATAACTTACTTTTTGTTATTGGTTTGTTATTTTGTTTAGGACAAGGACAATGCATAAACCCATGGGTCTTGGTCTGGGGTTCTAATGATGTGGGGACATCTTTGCGAGAAGGCACAGACTAAAGTCAAAGAGATGGGGTTTGGGCCTCTTTTGAGTATTCCACTACTGAAGGCGAACAAAGCCTTGCTAATGGCATTGGTAGAGAGGTGGTCTCCTTTGGGAGAGATAGGGTTGACCCCAACAAACTTTTACATGATGACCTGTTTGCCCATGGGGTGTGACCCTCCTCCTTACAAGTTGGTCCCTTCTTAGGATATGGTTAGGAGGTGCTTGGGGCCATAGCCCATATCATATGACAGAGGGTTCATAGGAGTTTTGCCCTCTTGGTTTGAGAAGGAATACATATGGGCTATGGATGAGAGTTTAGGAGAGGAGATAGATTACTCGATTCGAGCCTTCCTCCTCTATATGTTCACGTGGTTGGTCTTTAGTGAAAAAAGCGACTGGATATTCTTCAACTTTTTCCCTTCCTTGGATGACTTGTCCAAGGTCAGTACCTATGGTTAGGGTAGATCCACCCTTGGGTGGATGTACTCCAATATGAGTGAGGTTTCCAATAGGGAGAAAGTCATGTTCCTTGGTCTTCAATTTCTATGATAGGTAAAAGATTTGCATTTTTTTATTGTGTTATTTTATTTTTTTGCCTTAATTAATGTGATTAATGCCCTCAATGCTTTCTTTACAAGTATCATGTTATGAGAGGTTAACTCCATTGGCCCTCGCCGAAAAGGGAGAGATTTATTTCTTGTGCCTTGTGTTGAGAGGTGGAAGATCTCTAACACTCGACTAAAGACACGGAAGTCCATTTCTGTGTTTAGGAGGGATCTAGACTAGATTACTGCTGCCCAAGTAAAGTTTTAATTAGTTAATGATTCATTACTGTGTTGTGTTTTTTATGTTATTTATGTTTTAATAATGTTTTGCTTTGTTTGTAGGTTAATTGGGCTCCTTGGACAGCTTGGGGGTTGAGTGGGGACTTGTCTCGGGAGTTCTAGATTTCCTTGGACTGGTTGATGTCTAGGGTAATTTTACTAACCCCTGGGGAGGTGGAGTGGTATTTGGGGGAGAGGTTCTATAAGCAGCTAGCATCCCCTAATAGATTTGTATTGCCTAACTCTCCTCCTTGTGTGATCAAGTCAGAGGGGGCTTTAGGCATAGGGAAAGATGTCGAGCCCACTGACCCCTACTTGGTTCCTGACATGGACTATTTTGAGTGGTGGGCCACTCAGACTTACGGGCCCTTAGGATGTCTAGTTGAGGGAGAGGTATCTTGTATTTGTTGACTTTAATTGGTTTGTTTGTTGTTTTACTATGTTTTTTAATTTTGATTGTCTTCATTTTTTTTGTCTGGATATACTAGTGCTAGTGCAGTTGGCCAACCTAGGGTTGTGCATCAAGTGAAGAAGTCCTAGCTTTTGAGAGGAGAAGGAAAAAGAGGAAGGCTCCAAGTGAGGGAGCATCAACTAAGAGTTTGTTGGGGATGCTTCCTACGATGGTCTTAGTGACTAATGCGAGGGGTGGGGTATAAGAGCTACTTCTCCCAGATAGCACAGTTCCAGAGGATTGGTTTCCTCCCCCTTCAGTGACCTAGGTATCTTGTCTATTTCAATGTTTATTTATCATTTCATTATTATTATTATTATTTTTGTTCATCTTTTCTCTGATCTTTTTTTTAGGTGTCTCGAGAAGTTTTTATGGGAGTTCTTGAGATGTTAGCCTGGTCTCATGCCTTGATGAGGCAAGTATGTCATGATATGGTTGAGGATCTCACCTCTAAGTAGTGGAGATATAGAGCCCACATTACTAAGGTTTCTTCCTTTTTACTTTTTAGTTATTTTTATTATTTTATTTTATTTTATTTTTTGTTTTTGTTTGTTTGATTTTCTAATTTCCAATTTATTAGTTGGTAGTGATTTCAGTTGGGGGGACTCTCACGGGGAAAGAAGAAGATGACTAGCCATGAGCCTAACAACGTTGAGGCTACCGCATCAATAGGCTTAGAGTGTACTGAGAGTGTGCCCGTCGAGGCTAGGATTGGTGCAGATTCTGAGGTTGCTAGGAATGTACCCATTGACTTGTCAGTGTCAGAGACAACACTTCCCTAGGACAAGGGAAAAGGGAAGGCTATACTTGGAGGTGAGTAGAGTTTGGGGACAAATACAACCTACAAGAGGAAGCATGTAGGTCAAAGACCTTCAAAGAAGTGGTTTAGTCGGATGACAAAGAGGAGTGAAGGGGACCCTACAAGTTAGGGATTTGTATACTTTTTTTGAACAAACATGTAAATTTTATAAAAGGGAGATGAAATGAAATGAGAAGGTTCTTTGTTTATTTAGTTTTTATGGTTTGTGGTGTATGATGAATGAAAAAGATTAATTACATATATAAATCTAGAAAATGTTCTAAGTATCTATGAAAATAATAATTAAAAAAAATAGATTGGACATGAATCATTGGTTTTCATATTAACTCATGCAAGCAATTAAGTAGAACATAACGGCAAACAAGTCCTATTTCTAGCCCTCTAAACTATTCAAGTATACCCTACATAACTTTAAAATGAATGATATGTATGAAAACTTTTATTTAAAGAGATTCTATAAGGTTTTCTAGTCTAAACACCTCCCCGATTGCTCGGATCTTGAGAATAGTGATTGAGTTGGGTTACTTTGCCCGACCGCGCTGATATAGCAGCCACGGTTCAAGTGTTGTCCCCCGTCGTAAATATTTTCCAATGTCGGTCCATTGGTGGGTAATGAATAGTTATAGGGCTTATGATGCTCATGCAATATATGAATGAAGTTTATGGACTCATGAAAAATAAAATAGAAATCAAACATGTTTCTCAAATAATTTGTTAAAATGTGAATTTTGATCCTAATAACTAATTCAAACTATCCTAAAACTAACGTGAGCATGTCTTTTATCCTAAGATGCAAGCTTAACATAGTTCAGATGCAAGTATATCCTAATAACTATTGATATACTTTATAATCTATGTGAACACATGCTTTATATAAAAAAATGAGAATAAAGACAAAAGAATATTTAATGAAATTTAAATATGACTTATTCAAAGGTTAAATAGTGACTCCCATTTTGTGGGCATCGCGGAAAGACTGGGTGGTTTGTCTGCCCCACTTCAGGGAATTGTGCATGGCTAACTTGGGTTGGCCTTTGGGCTCTAGTTTGAAGTTGCCGCCAACTTGAGCTTTTATAGGTGGGGTTGGACGCCTGCCTTATTTTTAGGAGAAAGGGGGATTATAGGCCTTTGGGGTTCAAGCCTAGGCACTTGAGCCTAGGATTTGACTCTCTGGTTGGTCTGACTATCAGGAATTTATGTAAGTTGTTTATTTGTGATTGGGGAAGGTGTTAGACATCGCAATTACCCACCTTTTTAGGGTGACTCCTCTGACCTATCAATATTGGGATTCATTAAATAGTGAAAATTCAAAAAGAAGACTTTTATGGGATTATAGGCCTTTGGGGTTCGGGCCTTGGCACTTGAGCCTAGGATTTGACTCTCTGGTTGGTCTGGCTTTCAGGGATTTATGTAAGTTGTTTAGTTGTGATTGGGGAAGGTGTTAGGCATCACAATTACCCAACCTTTTAGGGTGACTCCTCTGACCTATCAATATTGGGATTTCATTAAATAGTGAAAATTCAAAAGGAAGACTTTTAAATGAATTTTTTGTATCAGTACGCCTAAATTTTGTTCAGTATGGTTGATCTTTGAATACGCCTAAACTTGATTCCAGGTTAGAATTCAGGCGCAATTCCCCTAAAATGGACTTTTACAGTTTTATTTTATTAACAAGGGCAGGTTTTAGGGCCACCTGGGTTTAAATCTAAGTTCAATAGGTTTTAAGAGGCGATCAATCTTTTAATTATTCTTTGTTTGCCTAACAGGGGCAAAACTATTATTTCCTCTTAGTATGCTTGATATTTTAGGCATACACCTGATCTTTGACAGAGTGAAAGCTTAGGTGTACTACTTTGGATGGGCCCTACTTAATTTTTGAAATCAATTCCTGATTCTAGAATTCACTCAAGAAGTATATCTTAGTGGTTTTATGTATCCATGGGTTGCTGTGAACTATTAGGCATCTGGGGACAGAGAGAGATGTCATTGTAATCAAGTATGCCTGAATGATCAGGGTGCACTTGAAACTGAGGTACGCTTGATCTTTCACAGGGTGAAAAATCAAGCGTACCAACCCAAATGGCCCCCACTCAATCTCTGTGACTCATTAGTCAGATTGGAATTCTAAAGTAAAGGTTTTCTAAGGGCAAGGAGGTCCTTACGAGTTGACACAGTATCTAGAGATTATTGGAAATTTCTATTCTGGTATGCTTGAAGGATCAAGGTACCCCTAAAATATAGGTATGCCTGATCTTTTAGTTTTTCAGAAATCCAACAACTATTTTCTGAATTTTTTGAGTTATCATCCGTGGTCCCCTGACCATGGGACTTTTTAGGGGGGTGGGTGGTTACCTCAAAGAGACCTTTGAGTAACCGAGCCCTCTGGGACAATGTGGGACCCTCTTTTGGATTTTTCCAAAAGGGTGGGTGTTGTGTTTTCAACACAAACTTGAAAGTGAAGGCAGGTTTGTGGGGCCAATTTCTCAAAATTTACAAATGGGACAGACCCTAAATTTGGTAAGGAAGTCATGGAATGGGTTGTACATTCTCAGTACATTCCCAATTCCATATATACACAGAGTTATGATATCAACAATATGGGAGCTCACTAAAAATAGATTTTGGATAACAATGAGAATATTGAAAAATAAATAAGAGAAAAAATAACAAAACATAATAGAAGTGCTCACAAAAATTTAATTGGATGTCTAAATTAACTAACTAAACAATAGAAAAAGAAACAAGGCTGAATTTATTTTTTAGAGAAAATAAAAAATTAAATACTAAGGCTGACTTCTTTATACAGTGTATGAACACACTGTTTTGGGCAGAAAGTTGGGCCCATTTTTGGAGTCAGGTGACATCCTCTTGGGCCCAAATTTGGCCTGTTTGTTGGTCAAGGAGTTAGTGACATATAGTCCACATCACAGCTCCTCATTCCTCTTGGTGAGAGAGGAGTGAGTTTCACATTAAAAATGTACATAAAAACAGCACAGGGGGGAGACAAATTGTCTCCCCTATGTTTCACTAAAAGGTTGATAATTGGACTGAGGATATGGGGTCATTATAATATGGGGGCCTACTAAATGAAAGAGGAGGGGATGGAGGACCAACCTGGCTGTGTGGTCTCCTTCTTCTTCTTTTCTTTCTCTTTTCTTTCTTCTCATTTCTTTCTTCTCGTTTCTTTCTTTTTTTTATCTCTTTTTTTTCTTTTTCTTTTCTTTTTTGGATTTTTCTTCCTTTTTTTTTAATGAATTGGGGGGGTTTATAAGTGGCGACCAAAGGGGGGTGAGGTGGTAGTGTG
>JAOXJP010250767.1:0-22022 GCA_025762735.1 Platanus orientalis
TGTGTATAAGAGACAGCGTAAGCACTGTGTGTGTGTGTGTGTGTGTGAGAGAGAGAGAGAGAGAGAGAGAGAGATTTGAATCATCTCCATTTCAATTATAGAGAAGTTCCACAAGCCCCAAGCAGCATGCTAACACGATGTGTATATAACAAGGGATAAAGGAAGTGTTTACACTAAGGATGAGTACCATGACCGTTTGAAATGTAGATGACTTGAACCAGCCCTGTCTTATGTGTAAGTAGAAATTGGGAAGAAAGGATAGAGGTTGGGATGAAGAAAGAGTTATACTTAGGGAACGAACAAATAAAGAAAATTTCTGAGAGGACAGTTGACGTGAGTGCATGTCTTATCTTAGGTGAAAATTGAAAAAAGGGAAGAAAGAATAGTGGCAAGGAAGAAGATATACCACTTTTAGAAAAAAGAAAGAAAGAAAATTTACGTATGGCACTGGGAGATTAGATTTATAACAAATGAGCGCCTAACATGTAAAAATGATATCAAAGGAAATATATCTGATTAATGTGTTTTAGTAAATATAGATGGAATAAAGTGCATGTGTATGTTGTAAATTAATACACATGAAATGAAGTACATGTGTATTCATCTTATGAAATCCCTGGAAGGAGGATCCTCTACTATATATAGTTCAACTATCCTTAACGTACTGCATGTATCTACAATACGACACAGACAAAAAAAAATGAAGCATTCCAATTTGATTTTTTGTTCTTTTGTTGGTTTTTATGTTTTTGTCTACATATTGCATTGTAGACACATGCAATGCTATAAGGATAGTTTTACGGCATCCATGGACGTTTTATTTGTCCAATCCTGATTGGACTGGATCTAGTCTCAATGTGCCACGTTTAAATAGGAAAACGAAGCAAATATTCTGGGGAAAGGATCTGTCCGGTCTGCATATGACCATCGCCTGTTATGACCTGTGCACAACCAAAGTGCACGGTTTGGCATTAAAAAAATGTTATGCATAGGTTGTGCACATCTTGTTATGCCAAACTGTGCATTTATATTGTGGACAGGTCCTAACAGGTCATAAGCAGACCGGACAGGATCTAAACTCAATGTTCTGTGATAAAAGTGTCTCTGTAGTGTATATGGTGAATTATAAACAGACGTGTTGTTTTTGGGGTAAAAGGGTCCAAAAAAGGGTTCAGTTGAAAAAGTAGGTGGTCCATAGAAGACATCAAATTCAAAAACACATTATGTGTCAATCAATGGAACGCCTTTAGAGGTCTGTCTCAAAACAGACAATCAATCTCCATATGAAAATAGGGCACGGCCAACTTATTCTCTCTTATTTACAAAGAACCACATCCTCACTTCCCTTTCTCCAGGGCAATATATTGGATCTAAGAGTAGAGGACCAGTAGAACGGTATGGGGCCTTGTAACTTGTAATGTGTCTCGTGTAGGATTGAGAATTACCAGTAAATTGGTCATTTAAGAGATCAATTGTGCCAAAAATCCACTTGAAAAAAAAAAAAATTGTACATTTTTTCTTCAATTTAAAGCTGTGAGCAATATCATTAAAGCTTTGAGAAGTTAAAAAAAATGTAGATAAGATTGGCTTTTTTATGAATATGATTAAAATCATGATGTTTGCATAAGGAATCCACACTACAGGAATTAAAGTTGGTTTTTGTTTTTAAAGGTCAGAAACATTGATATAAGTAGTCATAACCGTTGAAAAAAAATATTTTCAATGGTTAGGAAGGACATAGAGAACCATTGACAAAAACACTGTCGAAAAAACTTATCAATGGTTTGGAAGACTGTCAAATGTTTTTAACATTTATCAATAGCCAGAAACATATACACAAATCATAGAGAATAGTATACATATTCTAACGGACATTAACCATTGAAACATATACATCAAAATATATACATTACCATAGATGTTCCAATAGATACTGTCTATTGAAACAAAAAAATTTTCAATGCCAGGTGACCATTGAAAAATGTGGTATTGATATATGTTTCAACAGATTTTAACCATCGAAAAATGTGTTTTTCTATATGTTCCAATGGCCACTAACATTGAAATAAGTATTTGAACGTATTTCTTTTAATTTGATTTCTTATTTTGCATCCTTTAAAATATCATAACCTGATTCAAAATATAAACTAAAATAGAATTGTACAACACTAAACATATATACTAAATACCCCAAAACAAACAGGTGAACATATACCACAACTGAACATGTATACCAAATATCCCAAAATGAATAAAATAGTTGTTGTCACTAAGTATATAATATTTTTAAAACAAAATCATCCTAAAACAAAATAATCATTGCACATGTCACCAAATATGCTTGTTTGCTTTCCTTTAATACCTACAATAAAGATGAAAGAACCTATGATGAGAGGAAGTTGTCAATTAAAAAATAATTTTAACCATAGTAGAGGGCTTTAAATTTAAATACACCAACATAGATATGAAACAAAAGGTGTTTCCTATTATGTGAATAGTATATGAACTATAATCTGAGATTTAAAAATGAGTTTTTGAATGCTAAGTGATTAACAAACTCAGTTACTATTGATTTTAGCTAGAATTATCAGATTGTGCTGAGATTGGGGCATTTGACTCATCAATTGGGCTACCAAAGAATCAAAGTGACTAGCTTGTTGCTCCATTTGACAAGTTTGTTGTGCTAACAAGCTCTCAATCCGATTTATTTGTGCCCCCAAAGAATCTACCTTAGCATTAGACTCCTTACGTCTTTGCTTAGATTCTTTTAATCGTTGCTCAAGGTCACGAATAGTAGATGAGGAGGAGCTCCATAATTCTGTAGGAGTGACACCATCCTTATAACCATGAGCTCATCTATGAAGCTCGGGTCCAAATACCTCCATAAACATTTCTTTGATCACGAAGAGTAGATGAGGAGGAGCCTCAAGGTCACGAATTCATCCATGACACTCAACCACTTGAGTAGTAAGACTCTTAAATGTCATCTACATTAAAAGAGTACTTACACCACATGCACCAAAACCACATAAATACTGAAATATATACAACTAGCTATATTAATATTTTTAAGGGAATTTCATACCAATGCTTATTGCATTGCTTCATTTATTATTTACCCAATAATTTCCACATGGATAACCTCAAATAATTGGCATCAACTAAGTTCCTATCCAGTGTTCTCCTTCTGCCATTTGACAAAAGCAAAACGAAGACTAAGTTTCTTATACAAAAATTTTAACTTCTATAAAATGTCAAACATTATAAATGATTATGCAATAAAATAATAAAAAGTACTTAGTCTTTCTCAAAACTTGATGAACAAAAATATATATATATATATAAAACAGAGACTAAGTTTCTTGTCTAACTAGTTGCATGTTTCGAATTTTTGCCCAAGATACCAAACATTAAATAGTAAAGACAATCACTACCTATAAATGCTAAACATTGATCCATAAAACAAAACAGAGACCAAATTTTCTATACCAAAAATTGTAGTGACATGTGAGAGACACAGTCACAACATTTCTTCTAAATTTGACTTAAGTTGATAGTTTACCAAGTTACACTTCTTCCTCACTCCATTGTTGAAAAATCTGTGATCTAGTAATGGGAATGATAAGATTTTTGGAATGATTTCCTTGTTTTTCATGTACATGTCCTATATTTAAGGAAGAACATTATTTATAAACTAAATATAGTTAACATGCATGATTAAAAATGCAATTCTCTAAAAATTCATAAATTAAGAATATATTTGATAATAAATTTTATGGATTGGTACCTTCCACTCCGAGTTGCCCCATAAATCCACAAGACAGGTCCAATCATCATCAGCCATATTGGGTGGCAAATTTGCTCATGCCTCCTCAAGATCACCAATGTGTGGTTTATACCATTTTGTTTATAGGAAGTTCCAATAATTTTTGTAAGACCTATTCATTTGTTGCCAAAAACAAAGTCTCTTGATCTTCAACCATGAAGTGCTCCTAAAAATAGAGAATTAATAAAGATTACATAGTTCACCATGAAATAAACTTGTATTTCACAATTTGTTAAACTGTGCATGACACCAATACGTTGTCAAATAGCTTTTTTCCTTTTCATGGAGTACTTCTTCAATCCTTGGATTGTAAAGATACATTTTGCATGTACCAAACAAGAATATATATTCTTCTTAATGTATATATATAGCCTCAAGCCTCATTTCTCTCTCATCCGCGTGGATGCCATGTAGACAACTTCACTGATTTTTCTTCTTTTAATTTTCCATAACGAAATACATGTTATGTCCAGGATTTGGTGTTTAGAACACTGGAGAACGTCATATAGATGAAAATGGATGGGAGTAAGATGAAATTTCAAATTCCTGCCCATTTTATTCCATATGACATCCCCTGGTGACCTAGACACTAAATTCTAGATAGGACATCTGCTCCCTTTACCGAATTAACTCTTCATCTTTCTCGTGTCTCTGTGTACTACTTTCCTTTTAGAACCCTTCGACTTTTGCATCCTATGTTTTCAAGGTTTTTCTTTTCTTTTAGAATTATTCTCAAAACTTTTTGGCTCTATCTACTAAAGTAGAAATAAGAAAAATATTTTAAAAAATTGAGAAAAAAGTTTGAAACTGTATCTTTGTCATTTAGAAAAATTGAGAAAATAAGATGGTTTTCTTGGATTTTTTGAATGAGTCGTCATTTCTCAAAATTTAACTAATAGAATTTCCAATTAAAACCATCAAATCTAATCATAAAAAATCAAAATCAACTATTGTTTTTATATCGAAATGGGCTTTTATTACAAAAGGGGTAAGCGACAGAAAGCGAGAGAGAGAGAGAGAGAGCCAGGGTGCTTTAGTTCATCTACTCTCTGCACTTGGTAAACCCTAATCTCTACTACATCCTCTTCTTATGGTTAATCTAAAATATTTTTTTTCTTAATTTCCTTATTTTCTATAATCATTAATTTTTATTCTCATAGGTACCTCTCGTCTCTAGCTCCCTTATCTACAAGAGCTCCCAGCACTATAAGGAGATGACAACGTCAAGCCCCATTATAAGGGCGATCTTTTTCGGCAGCAAGATATCATCTCCATCCACATTTTTTTTGTATCAATCTACAGTCAAGATTGATCTTCCTCATCCTCCTCCTCCGCTTCTTCTTCTTATAGTTCCGTTGCTATTAACACCTAATTTTGGTGTGGCTCTTAAGTTCGGTGCTTCTTTTCAAGTCAGCAAATGGGTAGAGCGATTCTTCAACCTCTTGTAGTCCATCCTCTAGGATCCAAATAGAGCCAAGGCTATCAATTGAACCTTTGTCCCCTCATCCTTCATTATTTGTCCATTTATTTATTATCATATTTTTATTTTTTTATAAAAATAGTATTTTATCAAAATTTTTATATATTATTTATGTGCCGAACACCCAAATTTCCACCTTTTTATATTAATTTTTCTTTTAAAATGTATTATTTTAATTATTTATGCATCATTATTATTATTTTTGTTTATAGTTTATTTTAATTATTGTAGTATTATTTACTTATACATTTATTTTACTTTATTATTGTTATTATAATTATTATTATTTCCTTCTTTTTTTTATTCCTTTCTTTTATTTTTTTATTTTCATTTTCATTCTTCCAAGTCAACCATATATATATTCTTTTCTTTTTGTCTTCTTTGTTCTCTTGATATAACCCTGTCCTTTTCCAATGTTTCCCTTTTTCATGAAAGATTTCAGACATGCGAACCCCAAACTCCCTCTCCTCTCCCTTTCATTCCCTTTCTGAGTAAATATTGTTGCAACACATTGTAACTCATTTCCCTTTTCTTGTTTCCTTCACTACTCCAACTCTCACATCCTTGCTCGCATGAGTTATGTATGCCTCTACCATAGAGGAAGACAAAACATAGGGCAGGTACTGTCCAATAAAGACTACATTGAAGTAGAGGAACTTACATTAGCTAAAGAAGCTATGTGGTCAACCACCACAAATTGAGGCCTACATCACTCACCAAACCTCTTTGCCTCTATGATTTGGCTTCATTTGGTTTATAGTCTCGCTCTATAAATCAACCTCCTACGAATGAAAAAGGGGGGGAAAGGAAGAAGAGAAAAATCCCTAGCCACAACTCCCTTGAATTCTCTCACATCCCAACACCTATAATCTCTCTTCGTTGATGTCCAACTCTCTTTGAAATGAAAAATAAAGACCTCTATGAGAAAGCCCTAACCATCTCATTTTAGGGATTTCACTCTCTATACCCGACAGTTCAAGGATGGAGGGGGTTTTGATCATCTCTTCCCAACACGACCCCTTTTGTATCTCCTCATACCATTCAATATAAAATAATCTCACTTGCTTTACCTACCCTTTCTTTTAACCCTATCTGTGGTAGGTAAAAAATGCCCACCAATCCAACACTATCACGTGTCATTCTCAAACTGGGTCCGACCACAAGATGACCCATAACAAATTAAACCTCAATTTGGATGGGCCATCCCCAAATGAACCCAAACAAGATGAAGTCAAAAGGGCACGCAATTCAAACCAAATTTGAGGTAACTCGACACATCATCTGCATGAAGATTCAATCTTGATCTCTTCAAGCTATGTGGTCTCTAAACACACACAATGTAACAGATCAACCTTCAAGTCAAGGATGTGATCAACCCGAGATAGGCCAGAGGGTTTCACTCTAACAACTTGTTGAACGATAGTCAAAGCAGTTCAGATTGTCTCCATGTCAACTTCCCATGATCCTAGAGATTAGAATCCCTAAACTAGAGGGATCAAGCTTCAATGGGCCCTATAAGAAGAATGGAACATCATCCAACATGAGGTAACTTGATCAAAACCTTATCTTAAAATACTAAAACCCTACTGCCTTGATCATTAAAGGTCATTCGGTAGGTACCGCATCCGTGCAAGGATCACCTAATAGAAGTTTTTCCACTCACAAGAAAGGAAAAATAAAGAGAGATCAGCTAGGAATTGAACTAGACCAAAAGAAATAAATGAATCAACTCAAATTGATAGTGAGGTGGAATTTTACCACACATAGTTTGGTGCTGTCTGTGGGAACATTCGCAAAAACAAGCAATGACCCCTCGGAGGAAGGTCACTCGAGTAAGTATTTAGGTTAACCTAGAGAAACCATCTTAGCAATAGAACGTTCCCCCATAAGTTGCAGCAATCTTGGCACAGATTGAAACTATCCAGGATCAGTTCTGGGAGTAGAGAGAAAAATTCAGGCATGAGTTTGAAAGGTTGACTTTAGAGAACAATTGCCTAATGGCACAGTTCCCAAAAGAAGATCATCTCCAACATCAACATGTCTCTCACTCTCATACCAATAGCAACGAGCGACATGAGGAGAGGGAAGAAAACCCCCTCCTAACCAACAGGGTAAAAAGTCAAAAAAGGTATTTAACGAGGACATCAAAGGCATGGTTGACAAATGCCTAGAGGAACTCAGTCTTAGAGTTAAGACTTCTCGAAACTAAACAGCTTAGCAAATATCCTAAACCATCATCATGAACCTTGATAAGTCTCTCTTTGGATAAGACTTCTTGGATTGACTAATTCCTAGACGATTCACCATGCCTATGTTCAATAGCTACGATGGATGATTAGACCTAGTAGCACACTTACACCATTACCAGTTGGTGATGACTCTAGAACAACAAACTGACAGTCTAATGTGAAGAGTCTTCCCTTCAAGCTTACAAGGAGTAGCTTTGGGATGGTTCCACAAGCTACCCCCTTAAGCATCCACAGTTACCACCAACTCTGCATCACTTTCATTGCCAACTTTGTCCATGGCAAGCCTTAAAGGAAAGACATAGACACCCTCTTC
Organism: Platanus orientalis; assembly: GCA_025762735.1. NCBI lineage: Eukaryota > Viridiplantae > Streptophyta > Magnoliopsida > Proteales > Platanaceae > Platanus > Platanus orientalis. The sequence goes on from JAOXJP010250767.1 coordinate 7,869, forward strand.
AACATGAAGAAGGGAGCAAATGAGCCATTAAAAGCATACATCTAGAGTTTCCAATCGGAGCTTCTCCACACTAAAGGTCGTGACGAGTAAGGCTGTAAATGAAGCAAATTCAAAGCGGATGTGTCTAAATCCAAATTCGATTCAATTAAAAATCACAAGCATCCGAATTTCCATCCAATATTCATCGGATGTTTGAAAATTGAATTTGCATTCGACTCCATCGAATATCGGATGCAAATCCAAATATCCGTCATGATTTCACAAAAAAGAAAACTCACATTCTATCTCTTTTACGGTTCTAGCTATGGAAGAGACCTAAGAAGATCACCGATAGCTTTGAGTTCGTCGGAAAGCTAACAACACCTCTTCTCTTCGAACTAGATTAGAACCATAACAAACCATTCTCTCTAGGGAAAAACATAAAAGAGGAAGAAAGAATGAGATGAAGGAGAGCAATAATAGAAAAGAAAAAAAATAGTTAATTAAGGCTGAATTTAATGAACTCCCCTTCCTTTCATTACCCTAAAAAAAATCCCCATCTTCCCAAAACTAATAAGAAATAGAGTATAATAGAGATATAAGTGAACCTCCTCTCTATATTATTAGCCCTTGTATTTTCTGCAAAAGATCAAACTATCTTTAATGGCTAATTCGAAGATGGGAACGACCGTTAATGGCATTAAATAGAAGGGGGTTGAAGAAGATGAAGACAAACTGGTAAGTACCTATCGTCACTGCTTCCATCACTGCGACTCTCTCCCCTGCACTTTCCCTTAGTCTAATTCTTCTTGCCTCAAGTCTCTCTTTTTATTTTTAGGGTTATAGTCTAAACTCAGGTTTGGGATTTATTTGTAAATTTAACACTTTTTAGTTATTTACAATGATATTGTCAAGTCTCAAGTCTCTTGTTGTGCCATCCAAAATGGTCTAATGGTTTTGCTAACTTTTTGTTAAAAATAATAAAAAACATATTTACTACAATATCCTCTTCAAATCTCATATTTATCTGTAACACCAAAGAGATAAAAAAAAGGCATTTATTTGATTCTTGTTATTTACATTTATAAAAAAACTTGTATCAAATATATGAACTTAAATGATTAAATATTAATTAGATTAGATGTATACATATCTACATTCAGTTCATTTATAATCGAATATTTATTAAATAAATTAAATATTTTAATAAATCAGATATAGATGCATCTGTATTCGCCTTTAATCAAATCGAATACAAATTAAATATGGATGCTTAGGCGGATAATTGACAGTCCTAGCGACGAGAGAACCGTTACCATAGCATTCAAAAGAGGACTCCCGTATACAAGCAAGTTGCACCAATCACTAAGCAAAACCCCACAGAGGACATGATAAGCCTTTTAAACTCAATGTTGATCCCTCTCATCTAACAGTCAGACAAAAGTAAAGGAGATTCACCCTAAGGAAAAATCTCATCTTTAAGGAAGAAATCAAAAAGATTCTACATGTTGGCTCCATCCATGAGGTTCATAGCCGGAATAGCTAACCAACATAGTAGTATTACCGAAGAATAATGGAAAGTAGCGAGTTTGCATGGATTACTCCAATTTCAATAAGGCTTATCCCAAAGATAGTTTTTTACTCCTAAAGATAGACCAATTGATTGCACCACTATAGGCCATGAAGTCTTGTCATTCATGGACACCTACTCTGGGTACAACCAGTACCTAATGCACCCTTCAGATTAAGAGAATACCTCTTTCATCACTGAGCAAGGACTCTACTACTATCGGGTCATGCCTTTTAGCCTAAAAAATGCATGAGACACTTATCAACGGCGGGTCAATAAAATTTTCAAAGATAATGTAAGTCAGAGTATGGAGGTCAATGAATGATATGTTCGTCAAAAGACAGAGAAGGGACAATCATTTCTCTCACCTGACTGAGGCATTCCAGATACTAAAAAAAATTAGATGAAGCTTAACCCCATGAAATGCACCTTTGGGGTATCCTCGGGCAAGTTCCTAAGATATATGGTCACAAAGAGGGGAATAGAGGCTAATCTATCTCAAATTAAAGCCATAGCAAAGATGTCATCACTAATAAAGATCAAAGAAGTCCAAAGACTCACTAGAAGGATTGTGGAATTGACCATATTCATCTTGAAATCTAGTGATAGATGTAAGCCAATCTTCCAACTTTTAAGAGCAAATAAAAAGTTCTAATGGAATGAAGATTTCGAAGAGGCCTTCCAACAGCTAAAGAAATATCTCAACAATCCACCATTGCTATTAAAGCCCCAACTAGGGGAAGAGCTCCTAATTTATATTTCCATTTCACCGATAGTAGTCAGTACAGTTTTGATACGTGATGATAGGGTTAGAAGCCTATTTACTACACTAGTAAGACCCTTATCGATGCAGAGATGCACTTCACACATGTGGAGAAAGAGGCATTAGCCTTGGTGAGTGTCTTGTAAAAACTACGCCCATATTTCCAAGCACACACCATCAAGGTCATCACCAACCTCCCACTGAGGACCATCCTCTCAAAGATGGAGCACTCAAGGAGACTTGCAAAATGGGTCATGGAGCTTGGAAAGTATGACATCTATTACCATCTTCAAACAACCAAAAGAAGCATAAGTTCTTGTAGACTTTCTTGCAGAATTTCCACCAGAACCTTTGGATCAACTCACAACCAAGGAGCGTACTCGTAGTGGACTTAGAATATTTTCGTCGATGAAGCCTCCAATTCAAGAGGAACAGGAGCTATGGTAGTTCTCATCACCCCATAAAGTAAAACACTAGAGTAATACATAACAATAGGTTTTCAGGTTTCAAACAATGAAGCAGAATACGAAGCCGTACTCACAGACCTCCAACTAGCTTACCACTTTGGTGCCAAATGTTTGATTGTGCATAGTGATTCACAGTTAGTAATCAAGAAAACTGAAGGAGAATTTGAAACTAAAGATCCACGAATGGCATCTTACTCTAAAACAATCTATGCAAAACTAAAGAAATTTCATCACATAGAGTTACAATGACTTCCCCAAAAACAAAATACCCATGTGGATGTGCTCGCTAGCCTTGCTTCATCACTAGAAGAAAAGGAAGCATGATATATCCCAATGATACATCTCTTTGAGCTAAACATAACACAAGTCCAACAAATAGGCCATGTCAAGAAAATTGAGCCCAAGTACTTTGATGGATCCAATCATCCAATATCTGCAGCATGGAGTCCTTCCTAGTGGGCATAAAAAATCTAGGAAGCTATGCTAAAAGGCAGCAAGGTACACACTCATTGATGACTAACTTTACAGAATGTCTTATCTCCTACCTTATCTAAAATGCTTAAGGCTTGAACAAGCTCATCTCATTCTTACTAAAATCCATGAGGGTGAATGCGGAAATCATGCTAGAGGAAGGTCTATAGCCCATAAAGCTATGGTTTAAGGATATTATTGGTCCTACATATAGAAAGATGCACAAGAATTTGTCAATGGGCAACCATTTGATGGCAAATAGTTTAGAAACTTTTGTTAAGAATATAACAAAGTCAACCGCTACTCAATGCCTAGATACCCTTAAGAAAATGGCCAAGCATAGGCATCCAACAAAACAATATTGGACTACCTCAAAAATGTTTGGACAATGCTAAGGGAAGATGGGTTAAAGAGCTACCGGGAGTATTATGGGCCTACCACACCACTAAGTGATATCCCACTGGAGTACCTTTCTCATTAACATACGGTATAGAAGCATTCATATTAATTGAGGTCCAAGAACCAACACTACAGATAGCAATAGTGACTACACCAAATAATGAACAACAACTAACTTTATGTTTGGACCTATTAGAAGAGAAAAGAGAAAAGGCCCAAGTCCGGATTGTGGCCTACCATCAGAAGCTTAAAAGGTATTACAACCAAAGAGTCAAAAAGAAGGAATTCAAAGAAAGAGAACTAGTCCTTAGAAGAGTCTTCGAGAACATCAAAGAGTCGGGTCAAGATAAAATAGGCCCAAATTAGGAAGGGCCCTACCTGATCCAAGGAAAAGGAGACTTAGGAGCATATTGACTTCAAGCTTTGGATGGAAGGAACCTCCCTAGGCCATGGAATGCAATACATTTGAGAAAGTATCATCAACAAAGTACTATTTTTTTCCATCTACAACTTTATCATTTCTAGTAAAAGATTACAATCGGGGTACAATGCTCTAAAACTGAGGTTGGATTAGTAGGCTCTAGTTTGGTTGGAGCAAGAGTCTTAGAATTAAACTGCTAAGCATACCTAACTTTGGAAGTAGCCAAAGAGGCCCTTCTAGGTTAGGCTAATAGGCTTTAGTCTAGTTAGAGCAAAAGTCCTAGAACCAAACTGCTAGGCATATCTATCTCTGAAAGTAGCCAAGAGTGTCATGCCCTGAAACCCTGATCATCACCCAGCCAAGGTCAGCCTTACAACCATTTGAGCCCTTCTCTGACCTATCAACATGCTCACATGCACTAACAATGACTTCCTAGTGTCGCCACAATGCTCGTCTCGCTCGTAGGGTCCCTTGTGTCATTGCTGCCTAAGCACGTGACTAGTCAGCCACTTCGACGCCCATGTTGTGCCATCGAAGCTCATCTTAAATGACCATAGAGTCCATCATGCTCTGCTTGTAGCACTAAAGGCCCAGCACACCTACAACATATCCTCAAGATGTCACTTGAGCTATTAAGCCCACTGACGACCATGGCACCTTATGTGCATACCATGTCGTTCCATGCAAGACGTCACCCCAAGTTTTACCATGCCACCATTGTGGCCATCTAGGACCAAGTATGGATTTTTCTCAGTACAAGGACAAGGCACACATGAGCACCAAGGCCATGAGATAGCCCACTAGACAACCCATGTGCTTCCACTATCACATAGTGCATGCTAGTAGCACCCACATAGGTAAACCACCGACCTTAGCTGTAGTACCACCACACCAGGCCACTAAGCACTATCCTATAGGGGAACTCAACCCCCATTAGAACCCTAGGAAGCACCTTTGTGTGTGCAAAGATCCCTCACAACCCACATTGGGGATGCCTCACAGTTTAAGCTCATGTGGGCTAGGAGCATGTCCGTCGCATTCACACTGTCCATCGTGCCAACCATGCCTTGACATGCCTCCTGCCCATATCAAGGGCCCGGGTGCCTTAAAGCACCCACCTTGCTGCAAGGTGTCCCTTAAGCTTTTATGAGATTGCTAGAAGGGAATGTCATTTATTTATGAAAATGTCATCTTGCTACATTTCAGGCCGCCCATGCCCATGCACTCGCCAAGACATGTCTTTGACATTCTCCCTCACTTGTTTGGTTGACGCCCTCATCAACACCACCACACAAGTGCTCACTTTAGCTTGCACACCCCTTCTTTACGCCTCAATCACTCCCAATAATTGACCAGTACCACACTAAACTTGGCTTAGAACCCCTACACAAAGCCTACTCCATGACTAACCCCAGTCTTCAAGGCACTACAAGTGCCACTCTACATGATCCGTTGCACAGAAACACACCAATGTACATTGTCTGTTATGTACATGCACACTTTGTTGTGCACTATAGTCCGCTCATGGATGCTTGCTTTACCCAACAAGCACACTCATCTATGCTAAATCTTAATATCTACAAATTCAAACTCTTCTGAACATGGCTCAACTAGCAAACAAACATAACCCAAGCTCCGCTATGCCCTAGAAATCAATCCAATTCACCTTGCACCCAACGCATGATCCTATGACCGCTTCACACATACAAGCTTTATTGCTTTCGCTCATAAACCAAGTAGTGACTCCATCCGTCGATCCATGAGTTTCTCCTCTAAGATTCCCAATCCATACACCTCACAAGGTGTGGACCTCTAGCCAACCGCAACGCAATGCAACATAGATCCATTCCAATAGATTTTTCATTATGAACTCATCTCATCTTGACTTGCTCATGCCAAACTATCCCTAACTCTGACACGCAAGTTTTTGTGTTGTCCCATTCATGCAATGTCCCTTTTCTTTTCCAACTAAGTTGTATGCCAAACATCCCCGATGTTCTATAGCCAACAACCCTACCCCGTTGCTTGAAACCACCTTGCATTATTTGTCATGCATTACCTCCTCTGAGGAATTCTCATTTTGATCCACTTTTTTATCTGACCTGTAAAATCTTGTACAGTCCCATTTCTATAACAGCCCCTTAATTGTCAAACCAAGTTGTTTCTCAGTTCTCACCTTTGCAAATTGTCATCGTGGAAATCCACCCACTCTGACTTGTGCTCACTCACTTAGGTCCTCTGATCTGATCTCTCCATGTCTTGGGACTTAATCCATCGAGCTCTCTTCTCTATGGCCAACACCCCTCATCTGGTGTTTGAAACCATCCTATGTCCATTCCTATAGACTCTATCAATGCAACTATCAACCTACACTAACATTCATCAATAAGTTCATGGGTTTTCTAACCCTTCTTGTGTTGGAACTTGGTTCATTGAGTTCTCCTCAGTTTGTGGCCAACATCCTTCACCTGATGTTCACAACCATACATGCCAAATCACTTTGGTCTTCCATACCTCACCCATGAGGTTTCACTTGATTTCGCTCTTTCACTGTTCTTCACCTTGTGCCGCATATTGACTAACATCAGTATGAATCCTAACACTCAGCCAGCTAAGATAACAAAGCTCGCATCTGAACTCTACCTACACTAATGCCTCAAATAAACAACCTTAATCGTGGTACACTTGCACCTATCATTGTTTCCCTTTGCATACCATGGCTTAAGTGTTCCCCCACTTAAGCTTGTCACCATACATCTCGGTCTCCTTGAACATTATAAGTGTTAAGCTCAACCAACCTCTTATGTTGCCTCTCTAATACGTCGATGTTTCATATCTTCACCGTGAGAAGGCATCCACCATTTTCCCACTTTGCCTTCGGCCTATTGAAGGTCTTCTATAACTTCCCACAAACTACCCTCAAATCACCGTGTCACCTTAGTACCTCAATCTACTACCACTTCCCCCTAAGTAAGCATTGTCATTTACCTCTCTAGTCTTTCACCTATGTCCCCCTTATACCTCAGCACACTACCTTTACCATGAACCAACACTTTATCTCCATCAATGTGTCATTCTAGCACCTTATCATTTCATGCCTTCATCCTGAGTGAACTAGCCATTTAGATTCTCACATCTTTGTCACTGTCTCGCTGTAGTGCTTGAGCACACTTGCCTATACCATGAGCATACCCTTCATTGATCATTGTATATTGTCACTTTAGTACCTGGGCTTCCTGTGCTTTCACTACAAGAGACTATCCATTCAGATCCATAAACTGGCTTGCCACCATCAAGCCATCTCCTTGGTGCCACCATCAAGCCATCTCTTTGGCACCACCATGCCTCTTCCCCACTTGTGCTACCTCACACATGTTCTTTCATCTTGATATAAACCCAACACCGCATGGTTGTCCAATCCATTAGAGCTACATGACACACATTCCATTTAGCATCACCTACTAACATGCCTTTGAGTCGCTCACCTGATCCATCAAGACATTTCTCTATAAGTTACATTTATGAATGTAACCCAATGCTTCAATGTTGTATGTTGCACCAAAGACTACCTCAACTACGCTATCAACATCATCTCGATCCTAGGTAAGTCTCACAACCAATCACACATGATAGACGTCAATAGGCTCTATAGCCAATAGCCCTCACACTACTCAAAACCACAACATCATGCTCAATACCTTAATTATATCCGAGCAATCCATTTCTAAATGAGACACCAATCCAAGCTAGCCAACCTGACCAACCTAACTCCATGCATCACCAAGCATGCTTTGATACTAACTATATCAGAGGTCATTTTTTTAGTCATTAACACTGCTTTGATACCAATTGTATCAGAGGCCATCTTTTCCATTAACTATAGCTCTAATACTAATTATCATGGTCATATTTTTATCTATGTCAAAACCGTGCAGCACCCCAACCATCACCTAGCCAAAGTTAGTTTTACAGCCATTTAAGCCCTTCTCTGACCCGTCGACATGCCCCATATGCATTGACAAGGATACTGCTCACTAAGGGCACCATCACGCCAAGCCCTACTTGACCATCCTACTAATGATTTCCTGGTATCACCACGACACTCATCCTACTCGTAGGGTCCCTTGTGTCATTGTCACCTAAGCATGTGACTAGTTAACCACTTTGGTGCCTATGTCGTGCCATCAAAGCGTGTCTCAAACAACCACAAAGTCCATCATGATCTGCTTATATTACTGAAGGCCCAACATGCCTACAGCTCATCCTCGAGTTGTCGCTCGAGCCATTAAGCCTATTAACGACCATGGCACGTTATGTATGTACCATGTCGTTCCATGCAAGATGTCACCCCGAATCTTGTAATGCCACCACTGTAGCCATCTAGAACCAAGCCAGGATTTTGCTCAATACTAGCACAAGGCACACCTAAGCACTAAGGCCATGGAATAGCCCACTTAACAACCTATGTGCTGCCACTATCACATAGTACATGCTAGTAGCACCCACATAGTAAAAAACCACTAGCCTTAGCCAAATGTGTAGTGCTACCACACCGAGCCACCAAGCACTGTCCTATGAGGGAACCTAACCCCCATTGAAACCCTAGGCAGTACCTCTGTGCATGTAAAGAGCTGCTCCCAACCCACGTTGGGAATGTCTCACAGTTTAAGCTCATGTGGGCTAAGAGCATGTCCGTCGCATGCACAGTATCCAACGAGCCAACCATGCCTTAACATGCTTCATTCCCATGTCAAGGGCCTGGGTGCCTCAGAGCACTCACCCATCCTCAAGGTGTCTCTTAATCTTTTCATAGATTGCTAGAAGAGAACGTCTTTTATTTATAGAAATGTCATCATGCCACACGCTAGGCCGCCCGTGCCCATGCACGTGTCAAGGCATGTCCATGACAATGTGGTCGGTTTGGCAGCAGTTGTAAGGGACTCTTCCAATGCAATTGTGGGGTCAACTCTCTTGAAGGAGCTGGTGGCCAATATTCGTATTTGGTTAATTTATAATTGGATTTCTTTAAATAAACGGATATTTAATCAAATCGACTACATACATATTTTGAAATGTCACAAAAGTAATCCTAAAGGGGGGTGAATATGATTTATTAATTAATTTGTCCCTTTTTAATTTACCTTATGGTTGTTATTAATTCCTTTTTCAATTTGCTCACATGAGTGAGTGTGTGCTTTAATGTAACTACTTAAGAATAATGTCAAACATATGCTAAACAAGAGTAGTATAGAGTATAACAATGGAGAGGCAAGCAAGCACCCAACCATAAACCACAACACAATATTAATAGTGGTTCGGCACTCGAGCCTACGTCCACTCTTCTAAAGCTCACTATCGAGCATAGGTATATTTCATTTAAGTACTATTACAACCTCGGTCAATATACAAACCTAACTACTTTCTCAATGGCAAGCTAAACAACAATACTCGGAGTCTCCGATAAGTGTGCACTACTTTCGGTGTCTCTAGTAGAGGTAGTCAAGCTTCCAGTATCTCCGACAAAAGCAAAGCAATAACAATAATGAAAATGAATGTAAATAAATACAAAGTTAACCAAATATTACCACAATATGGTTGATGTTGCTAGTTGCTCAATGTGTGGGATGCTCTTTGTTGAGTTGATATGCATTAGCTACCCACAAGCTCCAAGTACTTGGCTCTAGTGCTCCTTAAGCTCAGCCAAAGGTGAGTTCCTCTTGGGAAAGTGCTCACCACAACCTCTCCTCAATAGTAGAATGTAGCTCAATAGGAGAGAAAGAATGAGAGAGAAATTTAGAATGCTAGCTACTAAAGCTCGAAAGTCTGTAAGCAATGAAGGTATGCACAGTGAAGAAGGCTCTCAAAATAGTATGCCTCTTAGCTCTCTCAAAAACTAACTTGGAGTATTGGTGCATACTTACCCTAAAGAGAAAAGTCTTTTTTATAGTAGGGAGGAGCATCCATGTCCTTAGGATAGGCATATGGCTAATAGAGGCATTTTGGGCCTTTAGATGAACTAAAATGGGGTTTAAATTTTGAAAATATCTCCTAATTTTTTGTAAATTTTTTCCTAAAATTTCCCTCCAAACTGATTTTGGGTTTCGTAATCGGTTTGGGCTCCAAATCGGTTGAGAAACTCGTAATTGGGCTTATTGGTTTTGGCCTCAGGTGTCAAAGTTTGAGATAAAAATTTATACCGAAACCGATTGCAAGTTTCACAATCGGTTTTGACTGAAATTTTTTGAACATTTTATTTGGGCTATTATCTTTGGGCTGTCCTTAGGCATTTAGGTTTGGGTATTCTTAGGGACCCTAAACCATGTCTAGGATTGTTTTTAGACACAAAAAATGATATGCATGCATGATATATACCTTCCTTGGTGTGCCTCTTCCCGATGCTCTTCCTTGACCTTTGGTCCTTCTTGGCTTCATGATATGAACTTGTGAGCTTATAGACACTTACAAGACTCCTAGCACTACCCATATGCCCAATACATGCCCATGAGATTAACATACATCAGCAATCTCCCCCTTATCAATTCCATGGAAAAACTCAAATACAGATTTAGATATAAATTACATTGATTTCTCACCACCCAAATACATTGACTCACCAATTCACAAGAGTAGGAGTTTAGCTCATTCTTCTTGAAATCACTTGTGATTTGAGTCAATAAACCCTACAATCACAACCACAAAACAACTACCTTTCTCCTGCCAAATGGCCAATAAATAAACAATATATTTGAATAATGTAAAGCATGAGAGAATATGTATAGAATGTGCATCAAGTGAGTTGTTTTGAATTTTAGGTTGATGTTGTTAAGGTTTTAGCTCCCCCTATGTTAGTGCTCTCTCACTAGATCTGAAGTGATACACATGGCACTAATCCTAACTCAGTCTCATACCCTTGTGCCTCTCTTGTGTGTCCTATGTGAATTGAGTGACTCCCCCTTACTCTCACATCATCTCCACAAAGTCATGTGTGGATTTGAATATTTCTCCCCCTTTTTAGCAAGAATTAACAAGCACAGAAAATGAGACATCATTGATAAGCATAAAGAAAGTCAAAGATAGAGAGAAATGAACAATGGACAATATAGATAGCAATGATAAGTAAAGGTCCATTGGGCTACATCTACTGATTTATTGGGGAAACATCCCCTAAGTACAAGCCATATGATCCAAAACATCTTAACAAAGAAAGCCCCTATAGGGCATGAGCAACTATACATAAAAAATAGCATGACCTAAGATTACTCAAAATCACTGCTCTCAGTAGCAAGGACTCTCTCAGCTCCCTCAACAAGCTAATCCTCTTCATCCTCAAAATCATCATCAAAGCAGCTCATCATCATCATTAGCAACCACACCAGCACTAATAGCCTGGACTGCCTCATCTCTAGCCACCCCAACACCTAGTGCAATGGTGACCTCATCCTCAAACTAAGGATTTGCTCACAGCTATGGAGACTGCACCTCGAACCCGGTCTCAACCTCGGATCCAAAGTCAGATCCACTCATGGATCCCAAGTGGATGGGATGGTCTGGATGGTTAGTGTTGTAGCATGCTACATGCTGTTTTTGGTTGGAAGCCAAAGTCTTCTGGTTCTTCAGGACTTTGGAGACCTTCCTGACCAGAGTGTATAGTTGAGTCATCATAGAGGTACGTGCTGTGGCGGTGCTAGTAGGTGAGGGTCCGGCTATGAGGCCTGAGACCTGGTCAATCAAGCCCATCTTCTTGAGGGTGCCATGCCCTACGGCCTTCCCAGATTTATGACCCTTGGGTACCACTTTGAAGGGTACCTTCATTGCCTAGAGAAGCTAGGTGATGATAGTGGGATAAGGCAGGCTCTCAGTCGAATGTGCTGCCTTGTGCGACCTAATCATCATATGGCACAAGATGGCTAGGAGATCGATATGTTGGTTGTTGAGGATCCCGTCAATGAGATAGGTAGTGGCATTCATCAACACACTCTTATTAGTGGTAAGAAGTATGTCATAGGTAAAAATGTGATGGAGGACCAGGAAAAATGGGCCGACACTGCTTGTGTGGCAGACGATCGGGCCAGTTCACGAACTTCTCACATATATTCTAAAGCATTCCACCTTTCTACCCCAAGATGAGGCAGTGAATGGGATATGCTAGTGGAGTGGGAGGATGAGGTACCTCAAAAATCCTAGAGAGTATGGTGGGGCTGACCTCAACCGGGGTGTTGCACACCATAGTCCAAACCGAGAGCTCCTCGTTGTTGATGTTAAACATGTTCGCATAGAAAATGCAAATAGCCTCTTCCTGGATGGGCCCAGTGACTAAGATAAAGGGCATCCATCTACATCCCTCTAGTCACTCTGTCAATCAAGCCGTATGTAATGTCTCGGCATTAATGGATCACTCTGTGATGATGGAACGTCGTGAGAAGATGTGCTGGAATCTCTCAAGACACAGCATCGCGGCATGGAGAGAAAGAAGTGGTAGATTTCTTTGGTCTCTTGGATGGAGGTAACTAAGTAATCGGTCTCTTTCCAAGGTTGGGAGGAGGGTCGGATGAAGATCCGCCTTTGACGCAGTCATTTTAGTGTGTGGAGGCATGATTGCACTACTTGAAGACAAGATCTCAGATTGAAAAACCAAAAAATGGAGAAATATAGCTCTAGGAGAAAACCAAAGGTCGTTAGAAGTGAAAATGACCCAAAACAAACAGTTTTTCTCCTTTTAAAATTTCATGCAAATAGTTGGACAAAAATACCCTCCAAATCGATCACGAGTTTTGCAATTGGTTTGGGGTGAAATCGATTATGAAACCTGTAATCGATTTGGAATGTGGATTTTTTTTATTCTTCTTCCTTTTTTTGAAGTGGAACTCTTCCACTCATCACCACATACCACCCCATGCATGCCTAGCTCCATGACCCTCTCCACAATGCACTATGACCTTGGGAGAATCACACGTGGTCCCCCTAAATGGTGCACAACCTATAGCACTTTGAAGATACTCAAACCACTTGGAATCAAGGGGTTTGGTTAGGATGTCTGTTAATTGATCTTCGGTCTTAACATAATCTAAGGATATAACATTTTCTTCCACCAATTGTCGAATGAAATGGTGTCTTATGTCAATGTGCTTTGTCTTAGAATGTTGGACAAAATTCTTGAAAATGTCAATGACACTTTTATTGTCTACAAATAGACTCATGGTGCCTTGCTCCAACTCGTAATCATGAAACATTTGCTTTATCCACAAGAATTAGGTGCATCCACTATCAGCTACAATGTATTCAGCCTCGGCAGTTGATAGAGAGATGGAGTTTTATTTCTTGCTATGCTAGGAGACAAGACTGTTGCATATATAAAAGCAACCTCCACTCGTCCTCTTACGATCATTCACATCGTCAGCCCAATCAGCATCTAAATACCCCGGTATCTCAAATGTGATATCAAATGGGTACCATAACCCAAACTCCATAATCCTGTGGACATACCGGATAATCTTCTTAGCTGCCTTACGATGTGATTCTTTGGGGACAGCTTGATATCTAGTATATGCACCTACATTAAATGTAATATCTAGTCTACTCACAGTCAAGTAGAGTAAACTTCCAATGATGCTTCTATAGTAGGTGGAATTGACCTTAGCTCCCTCAAGGTCTTAAATGATCTTGTCACTTGTGTTAATGGGTGTGCTAGATGGTTTGGATTCTTAGAATGCAAACTTGGAAATAAGGTCTCTTGTAAACTTGGTTTGGCTCAAAAAGATGTCATCAGTTGTTTGCTTCATTTGTAGATCTAGGAAGAATTTCAGTTCCCTTCTATACTCATCTCAAATTCTGATTTTATTGTTTAGGCAAAACCATAGGACATCTTCTTACTGGTAGACCCAAAAATAATGTCATCTACATAGATTTGAGTAATGAGTATATGACAATTTTGTTTCTCGATGAAGAGTGTCTTATCAACACTTCCTCGATCAAAATGATGATCAAGAAGAAACTTTGTGATTCTTTCATACCAAGCTCTTGGAGCTTGTTGAAGACTATCCAAAGCTGTCTTGAGCTAGTATACATAGTTTGGCAGATAAGGGTC
>JAOXJP010250778.1:0-36691 GCA_025762735.1 Platanus orientalis
CTTCATCACAATTGAATCCAATTTATTGGTTGATCCTCATGATTCATGGTGTGTAGATTCTAGTACCACAACTCATATTTGCAATATGTCGTAGGGATTTTGGGAGACTAAAAGACTAAGTGAGGGAGACTTATACCTACATTTGGGGATAGATTTGAGAGTGACTACAGTGGCTAAAGGAGATTATAGTTTAGATTTGAATAATGGAAATATTTTTGTTTTAAAAGACTATTTATATGTTTAAGATGTTAAGAGGAACTTGATTTCATTTTCTAGACTAGTTAATGATGGTTATTCAGTTCTTTTTAATTCAAAAGTTGTTATTCGTTTTAAAAATCATTTTCTTGCATCTAAAAATTTAGTGAATGATTTGTTTTTATTATCTTCATTAGATATGTCAGTTAATTTCACAAAAGCCACTACTTCTTTTGGTATTGTACCACAAAAGAGGAAGAAACCATTAGTTAATTGTACACACTTATGGCATTGAAGATTAGGACATGTAAATGTTGATAGGATTAACAGACTGGTTAAAGATAAACCATTAAAATTGTTAAAAATTGAATCTTATCTAGTTTGTCACTCTTGTCTACAAGAAAAGATAACCCAAAAGCCCTTTCCTAAGAAAGCGGTTAGAGCCATTGAATTGAGTTAATCCATTCTGATGTATGTGGTCTCATGAATAAACCAACTAGGGGAGGATTTGGGGATATTTACCTAATGCACCATAAGTCTGAGTCATTTGAAAGGTTCAAAGAATTCAAGACTGAGGTTGAGAAGAAATTAGGTAAATATATCAAAATTCTTCGAAATGATAGGAGAGGAGAATTCCTCTTCAATGAATTCTAGAATTATCTTAAGCAGAATGGAATAGTAGCAGAATTATTTGCCCTTGCTACTCTGTAACAAAATGGTGTAGCGAAAAGAAGCAACCGAACCCTATTGAATATGGTTAAGTCCTTAATGAGTTTTTTAAAGCTGCCTATTTTATTTTGGGGATATGCACTAGAAATGACAATTTACATTTTAAATAGGGTTCTAGCAAAATCAGTATCATTTACGCCTTTTGAGATGTAGAATGGGTGGAAACCTAGTCTTCTACACTTACATGTGTGGAGTTGTCCTACACATATGCATAAGATGAATATTGACAAGTTGGAATCTAGAACTACTATGTGCCATTTTATGGGATATCGAAAGGAAACGAAGGGTTTCTATTTCTATGATACTAAAGATCAAATAGTATTTGTAAATAAAAATGTGACATTTCTTGACAAGGATTATATCCTTAACCATGTAAGAAAAGGTCAGATAAAATTTGATGAACTATCCAAAAGCCTAGTTGAGCCTAATGTCTCAAAAGACAATTCCATGATACCCATGCAACCTTCTAATATACCCACTCTTCGATGTAGTGGGAAAAATTCAAAACCTCCTTAATTCTGTACTTACATGGGCAAAGTATTCATTATGATTGTTGAGGCTATGAAATTAGAAATGGAATCAATATATTTCAAAAGTGTTTGAACTCTTGTGGATCACCTCAAGGCATAAAACCTGTTGGTTGTAAGTGTATTTATAAGACGAAGAAAGTTGTTGATGGGAAAGTAGAAACCTTTAAAGCAAGGCTAGTGGCAAAAGGTTATGATCAAGAAAAATGAATAGATTATGAAGAAAATTTTTCGCCAGTAACCATGCTTAAATCCATTAGGATTATGCTATCTTTGGTTGCACATTATGATTATGAGATTTGTCAAATGGATGTCAAAACAACATTTTTGAATGGAATCCTTGATAAAGAGATTTACATGTTACAACCAAAAGTTTTGTATATCCTAGCCAAGAAAGTAAAGTGTTAAGCTTTAAAGGTTGATTTATGGCCTAAAAAAAGCATTTAGTAGTTGGAATATCCAATTTGATTAAGCAATTAAATCATTTGAATTTGAGCAAAATCCCGAAGAACCCTATGTATATAGGAAAGTGAATGGAAGTGCCATTGTGTTCTTAGTTTTTTATGTTGATGATATCCTACTCATTGGGAATGATGTAGGAATATTGTCAATAATAAAGATTTGGTTGTCAAATAATTTTTCCATGAAAGATCTTTGTGAAGCATCCTACATCTTGGGAATCAAACTCCTTAAGGATAGGAAAAACAAGATGATAGGATTATCTCAGACCAATTACATAGACAACATTTTGATATAGGTTTGCATGCAAGACTCAAAGAAAGAGTTTCTACCAGTAAGACATGTATTAGTTCTCTCTAAAGGACATTCTCCCAAGACTCGTGAAGAGAAGAAGCGTATGGAGAGATATCCCTATGCATCTACAGTGGGTAGTTTCATGTATGGTATGATGTGCACAAGACTAAATATTTGTTATGTGGTTGGTTTAGTGAGCAGGATTCAAAGAAATTTTGGAGAGCTTCACTATATAACAATGAAACATGTCTTGAAGTACCTGATAAAGACTAAAGACTATGTTTTGGTCTATGGAAGTGAGGACCTGTCAATCACTAGTTATACCAATTAAGATTTTTAGGCAGATAAAGGTGAGAAAAGATCAACATCTGGATATGTGTATGTCATGGGAGGAGGAGCCATTAGTTGGAAAAGTGTGAAATAACATTGTACTGTAGATTCTACTATAGAGGCAAAATATATTGTAGCTTGCGAAGCAATAAATGAGGGTGTTTTGTTGTGAAAGTTTTTATTAGAGCTTGACATATTACCATATATTTAGTCACTCATCGTACTTTATTGTGATAGCAGTGGTACAATTACAAATGCAAGAGAGCCTAGATATCATAAAAGATCTAAGTGCATAGAAAGAAAGTACCACTTGATTTGTGATATAGTTTAGAGAGATGACATTGGTGTAGTTAAAGTAGCTTCCGCAGATAATCTTGCGGATCCTATAACAAAGACATTATCTCAAAAAGTGTTTGATGCTCAAATAGACCATATGGGTGTTAGACTAGTTCATGAGTGGCTTTGAGGACAAGTGGGAGATTATTAGAATAGGTGTCCTGACAAAACCATCATAGACACTTTTTATAGTATTTATTTGTTTGACATTAATAATAAAGTACTTTGTTTCATACTCACATATGTATAATTTTATGGGTAATTATTTGATCTCATGAGATGAGATAGGTGGTCCTCAGGTAACATATAGTAGGGTGTTAGACACATGGATAATGTGTGGAGAGATCTGACTATCCAATTCTTGTTGGCCTAAAACCTTACAACTATAGGTGATGCTGGGCACATCACTTAGACGGCTGCTATGTGTAGAGTTGCAATATGATAAAATGATGTAATCTCAATCACTAGTGTGAGACTCTAGACTTACACGTAGATGCATAATTCAAATGTATTAAGGGGATCCATAATAAACACATTTAGTAAAACTTCATTGTCAGAGTAAATGATGTTCATAATTTACAAACTAATTCTTTGACCTAAGGGACTCGTGATTCTGTAAGTTATTCAAGTTGATTATTTTAAGTTACCAACTAGTGATGCCTAATTGGTGGCTATATCATGGGTAGCTTGGTTATTTGGCTTAATGCTTGAGAGAACACAAGTACACAACAAGGAATCCACTGCCCTAATGAGAGGAAGAAATATTTAGTTTAGGAATAACATGAATTGATTGGACATGCAAATCTGGATCTAGTGTTTTTGATAAAGTGTTTATCAAAATTATATTAATTAAATAAATTAGTATTTAAAAAAATTATTAAGAAATGTTTTTAATGTCCAATTTATCCATTAATATCTTAGAGATAATTTACCAATAACCAAAAGGGTTTGACAGTGACTAGTTTATTGTCCTGGGGTCATTGAGGGATATTGTACAATGGAAGGATGTTTTTGTGAAAAGGTTTGTGAGGAAGGGCTTCAATGTTATATTTTTATCCTTGGGAGTTCAATTATAACATGTCACATGCATTATTTCAATTAATATAGTGCCTGGATGTAATTATTAAATAGTTGAGTTCTTGATTGCAGTTTTGACTCAATTTAGGATGTAGGCCCTATAAGCTTACTGATAAAAGTCTCATAAGAATTCCACACCCCCTAGGGTTTATTTGACATCTCATTGTCCCTATATATAGGGTTACCCACATTCAGATATGGTCCTATAACAATTTTGGAAGTGAGAGAGGTGAAAAAAATTCTAGAGCAGGTTTAGAGACTTTAGAGACTAGGTCAGATTGGATTCTTGTGTTCGGTTAATTGATTGAGGTATTCTAAACTTCCTTTGTGATTAGATCTCAGAGATTTATATGGTGATCATAGGAAAACATATTTTGATGTGTCATTTAATCAATGAATTTTACTAATTTTAATGTTTAAGAATGGTAATCATCCAACACCAGATACCACGAGATCACATCTGGACCATCGAAAAGGAATTTTGCAATCCCTGATGTGGCTGCGTGATAATGCGCTCGTGCAAAGTGCAAAGTGTGCCTTAAGCATCCTTGTGCCCAAGCCTTTACTCGAACGTGTGCATATGTGTGTATGTTGCATAAGAGTGATGGAGAGTTAGAACTTATATACCGCATATTATTTTTGTTTATAACCAATGTGGGATAAAACAAATGAGAGCACCTTTAAAAACACAATTTGAAAACTTAATTAATGAGCTATTAATGGGATGTTTTTAATGGCATTAGTGGCCTTAGTTTTCAATAATCCCCTATGGTTTTCAAAATTTTGAAAAACAAGTATTTATTTGGGCAATAACCGAGGTCCCCTGTGCATCAGTGCATGGTGGAAAACCCTAGAACCAGTACCTTGTGTAACAGGCTGCTATCCATCTGAGAATGTAGTGGAGTACCTTAGAATTACTGTCTCATTTGACAGACCTAACTTGTTATACACATAGTCCTCTTGAGAGGGTTTACACTACATAAAGCTCAACACTTTATAGTTTATGCTTTGTCCCGGGTTTACTGTGTACTTTAGAGACAACTTAAATCTCATTGGAAGTGACCAACTTCCACACTCAGAAAGGTGAGTTTCTTATTTGGCATAAACAACTTGGGTTTTAAGGAACTCTATCGAGAAGCATCTAGAGCATGTTTAAGCTCCACCAGGGTATACTTTAACCCAATCAGAGCATGTTTCAGCTCAACTAGAGTATCTTCCAACTCTTCTAGAGTATGTTTAAACTCAACATGAGTATAATTTCAACCCACCCAAAGTCTGCTAGAACTCATTAAGAGAACCTAATTTTCATCATCTCATCTGTAGTTCTTACGGAAGGCTGAAGCACTACTCATTTACAAGATAACCAACTATAAGAATGCCATAAGAATGAACTTATTTCATTAATGAAACATTTGTGCTTTTAAAAAATACATGATTTGTTTTCCCATGAACCTTTGGGCAGTCAAGTTGGTTTCCCATTGAATCTAAACAGCTAGGTTGGGTGTTTACTAGTACAACCTTATAGGCTTAACAGTCCCATTCCCTTTGACATTTCAAAAGTTAACTCCTTCCTAAGGCCTTGGACAAAGGTTCTGCCAAATTCTGACTAGACTTCACATATTGTATGGCTATAATTCTATTGGTTATTAGATCTCTTATATGACTATGCTTTAGTTGTATTGTCTTGAACTTTCCATTGTAATTTTTATTGTATGCTTTTAGCAGAGCTACCTGATTATCACTATATATGGTTATAGGTAGGACTGGCTTGGTCCAGATTGGTACATCTACCAATACATTCCTTAACCACTCCGCTTCCTCTCCAACTGATGAGAGTGTGACACTCTGACTCTATTGTTAAATGAGTCAAACACATTTGTTGCTTTAACTTCTAGGAAATTGCACCTCCTGTTAATGTGTATATTTAGGTCGTTATAGATTTAGAGTCATCCAAATCTAATTTCAAGTAGCATCACTATGTTCCTCAACAACAGCTGGATACATTCCATAATGGATCCCATAGTTCATAGTACCCTTCAAGTACCTCAGAACCATAAACAAAGTACTCTAGTGCTTGCTACTTAGGTCACCTGTATATTTACTCAGCATTCCAACTACAAAGGCGATGTCAGGCCTAGTATAGTACATGGCGTACATCAAGGATTCAGTAATCTGTGAATACTTGTATTAAGATACACGATAACCTCTATTATTTGTTAACTTGATATTGATGTTTATAGGTATAGATGTCGGAGTACATTTGTACATATTGAATCTTTTGAGAACTTTCTCGTTGTACTCTTATTATGTGATAACAATCCCATTGTCACTTATGAAAATCTTGATTCCGAGAATCATTTTGGTAACCCTTAAGTCCTTATCAAACACCAAAGACAGAAACTTCTTAGTGTTGTTAACACAGTCAATATTAGTCCTAAAGATGAGCATATCAACAAAAGATTGATAATCACACTTGACTCTCTGATGGTCTTACTATATATGTACATGTCACCGATTTGAATCCATTCCCGAGGAGAGTCGATTGAAACTTATTATGCCACTGCTTAAGAGCTTGTTTCAATCTGTACAAGGATATTATAAGCTTGCATACTTTATTTTCCTGATCTGGCATGACAAAACTTTCTAGTTGCTTCTTATAAATTTCTTCTTCTTGTTGGCCATTCAAGAAAGCAGTCTTTACATCTATCTGCTAAATAATCAAATTCTTTATTATAGTCACTACTATTAATAATCTAATAGTTGATATTCTTGTTATACTCGTATAAGTGTCAATGTAGTCAAAGTCCTTATTTTCTTCACACCCTTTAACAACTAGTCGAGCCTTGAACTTTTCAATTCTACCATCTGGTCTAAGTTTTCTTCTAAAAACTCACTTATAGATGATGGATTTACGACCCTGAGGTAGATCTACTGACACCCATGTTTGGTTGGAAATAATGGAGTGCATTTCGTCATCTATTGCTTCTTTCCAAAGGACCACATCATCGGATGACATTGCTTCTTTATATGACAATGGATCGCCTTTTGCTAGACATGCTACATAGTCAATACCAAAGTCATTCAGATTTCTTGCTCTAGCACTTTTTCAAGATTCAGCTTTCTGGGAATTCTCAGGTTTCCTCTTATTACTAGGCATAGGCTCTCTTACCCCCACTATTTCCTAACTTTTCTTGAATTGAAATGTGTTTTCAAAGAACTCAGCATTGATTGATTCAACCACTGTGTGAGGGGAAGGTGCTTCTAGATTTAGAAATTTGTAATCCTTACTACTCATAGAGTATCCAATAAAAGTGCAATTTGTTACTCTAGGTCAAACCTTTGTGATATGCTCATGTGATAGTTTAACTTATGCAAAATAACCTCAAACCTTGAAGTAACCTAAATTTGGTTTCCTTCCTTTCCATATTTCATATGTATAACACATAGTGTTTTCTAACACGATTCAAAACGTGACATGCCATTAGTAAAGCCTCTCCCCATAAATTTAGACATGCACCTGAACTTGTCAGCATATAATTGACCATTTCAGTTAAGGTGTGATTCTTTCTCTCTACAACTCCATTTTGTTGCAGAGTGTACGGTGTAGACATTTTTCTTATAATTCCATGTTCTTCGCAAAACTTAATGATATCCGAGTCAATGTACTCACCACCTCGATCAAACCTTAATGTTTTGATCTTCAAGTTAAGGGAGTTTTCAACTTTAGCCTTGTAAGACTTGAAATTCTAAAATGCTTCATCTTTCGTCCTAATATCTGGGACATGCAGGACTTGTTGCAAAAATATAGACTTCTTAGAAGTAAATTTCAGCTAAACCTCTCATTTGCTGCTAACAATAAAATTGACGGAGTTTTTCATATACATGTTCATTCCAATAACAACTTTGTAGGAGTTGAACATGTTATTGTCATTACAAATGTGGTTGGTAGCACCTGTGTCTAGCCACCATTCAACTTCATCCCCAACTAGGTTTAGTTCAGTGATCATGGCAATGGTGTTCTCTAATTTGACAACTTATTTTCCTTTATCAAAAGTGGTACAATTTGTTTTCTTATTACGGCAATTATGAGCTAAGTGACCTAGCTTTCTGCACTTGTAACAGGTAAATTTGAATTTTTCTTTCTTAAAATGATTCTTCCCATCCTTGGACTTTGGCTTAAACCACTTTTTCTTCAGTGGTTTTTTGTAGTTAGACTTATTCTCGACAACATGGGCCTGAACAGAGTGATCATCATTCTTCCTTTTGAGATTGAAAATTTCCTCAACTCAAAGATGATGCTTAAAGACTTCCATGCACAAATCTTCTTGTTTGTGCATCAACTTGAGTTTGTAATTCTTCTAAGATGATGGCAGTTTGGTGATTACAATATTAACTTGATATTTTTGGGGAAGTGACATCCCAAAAGCAGATATCGAGTCATCTATCTTTTACAATTCTTTAACTTGCTCAAGAATTGGCTTATTGTCAACCATTTTAAATTCCAAGTAGTTCTGTACTTGGTACTTCTGGTTGCCAGATTTTTCACCCAGGTAGATAGCTCTTAGAGCATTCCAAAGCTCTCTAGCAATTTCCACTTTGTTGGAAAATTGTACGAACAACTCGTTAGTCAATGTCTCCAAAAGATGATAAGTGTATGTTTCACCATCACGATCCCATATTTTTTTAACATGGACAACCACCCTTATCCCTACTTTAGTGGCACCTGCAGGGGTAGGATATACAGGAGGATCCTCAAAAAGTGCATGCTAGACTTTAAGGTCATTGAGCCATTAATACAAGATCTGGTGTTCCCATTTGTTGTACTTTTTTCTGTTGAACTTGTTAGCATCAAAATCGGGAAGAAAAGGATTCACATTCGCATTCGCACTTTTAGCGGGAGTAGACATATCTTCAAATTGTTGGATTTGTAATCTAATAATTCAAAAAATCTGTTAAGTCCACAGTCTTAAAGTCAAGTAATTTAATTGAATAACAATTAAAACTAAGTGGCTCGAGACATAGAGGTACCATTTTATGCATTTCTTGAAGATAGTCGAGGCCTCCCACAAGATTGCGCAAGGGAGCGTGCCAAGCTACCTCCAGGATACAACTAAGCTAGGAATTAACTCATTGTCTTTTAATGGGCTTGCACAACCCAACAAAGACGTCATATACCTCTCCATATAATTTATTGCCCTTTAAACAGTTGGGTATTCAAAAACGTCCATTTTGTCATGTTCAAAGTTTTCCCAAAAATTTGGTAGAGTGTCCCCTTATCAAGTTGATAAACATATATGAGAACCAATTCAAGAAGACCACGGTAACCCCATCAAACCTTGTGGAGGATCACTAATGTGAACACCTCAACACTTGGTTGAGGTGGTTTCCTAACCCAAGGATGCCTTACAGAGCTCCTTTAAGGAGATATAGATCAATGGGCTTATAGGAACATGTGTTTTGAAACACATATCTAAGGGAGAAAAAGAAAAGAAAAGGTAAGAACCCTCATTTGCCACCTCCTTCTTCTTCCTTTCTTCTTCCTCTCGGTTCTCCACTTGCAAGAGCCTTCAGCCTTAGTCGCCCACTTTGGAGCCCAAGTCTCCTTTTTATAGTGAAAGTGGGCTTTCAACAACTTCACCCACTCTCCATGAGGTGTTCACTTCTTATTGGACCTCATGCAGCCCAGGCATGGGCGAATGGGCCTTTGTTAGGCTCGGCATGGGCCCTTTCTTCCGTCAGACGCAACTAAGGTTCCATTCTGGGCTGTCATGAATGAGTTCAGCTTATGGCGAATGGACTTCATTCACGAATGGTCAGCCCATTCATGGACTTTGATCCATCCCATTCCTGCACTTGGTCTAGCTCATTCACAGGCCTTGATCCAATTCATTTGCGGGCCTTGGTCCATCCCATTTATGGGCCTTGGTCCATCCCATTTACGACCTATGCTCCAATTCATTCGCAAAGCAATCCAAGTTTGGACCTTTCATTCGTGATTACCTGGATACCATGAGATCACATCTAGACCATTGAAAAGGAATTTTGTAACCCCGCGATGATGCGCACGTGCGAAGTGTAAAGTACGCCTTAAGTGCCCAAGCCCAAGTCCTTGCCCTTACCCTTGCCCTTGCTCGTGCACGTGTGCGCAAGGTGCATACCACCTTGCTATAACATGGCAAGCAAGAGAGAGTGTGTAAGTCTCTCAAAATGTACAAGAGTGATGGAAAGTTAGAACTTTTATACAACATATTGTTTTTGTTTCTAACCAATGTGAGGCTAAACAAATGAGAGATGATTTTGAGAACACAATTTGAAAGCTTAGTTAATGAGCTGTTAATGGAATGTTTTTAATGGCATTAATGGCCTTAGTTTTCAACACATCTCACCAGGAGAAGGTTTATGGAGACTTCTCCATTTGAGATATAAAGAGGCCATACACCAGGAGTCTCCAGTTTTTTTAAGGTTAACGGAGACTTCTCAATAAAAAGGCCATATATATATATTGATGGGGAAAACAGTATTGAGGGCCCTATTACCTAGTCCCAACTAACCAACACAACCCCGACCCTAGATGGATTTACCAAGAAAGTTCTGAGGGTGGCCGGCCCTGGACCTCCCGACTCGCCAGACACCGAAACCCTGGACCAAAAGATGGAATCATCCCTCAATACTTGACCCCGAGCATCTAGCTAATAACCCCGACTGTCACTCAAAGTACCTGATGCCCCAAAAGACCACTCAGACCCCTAAGACCCCTAGGGACTTGGAGACCTCCCAAACCGTGGAATGTGATAACCCTAACTAACTCAGCCCAAGGATAAGCGTGATCCAAAAACCGTTATTCGAATAGGATATTCTTTGCAGCAGGCTTTCCAATTATAAGAAAAAGGACATAGAGGGCAGGGGAGATGTGGCCAAGAACGTGGGCAACAGTGCCATGCAAGAACGTGGGGGAAAGTGACATACGAGAATGTGAGAACAAAGCGACATGTGAGATTCGCCCTAATACACCACTACTCGAGCCTATAAATATGGGTACCAATTCATCTGCCAGGTATGAGACATCAAAAACCCTAACAAAAGAGAGTTTTACTTTCTACAATCCCCCTATTTTCTGACTTGATCACTCGAGAGTTAGAAGCTAGCACCCCACCGACGCTAGCTTCCTGACCCTCTTTCATTTCTTGTGTGCAGAGCCCACCTCGTCAAGGACCTTGGATGACCATGGGACCATTTGATTGGCGTAAAGGAGACAACAAAACCGATATGCCATCAGTTGGCACTATCTATAAGAAATTCATTTCCGACAGAACCTAAGGTCTGCATGGTCGAAACTAGGTTGATGGTGACTCAACACGACCAAGGTGCTGGAGTTAACGGACTGGAAACCTCCATCTCTGATGGAGGATGCCCCAAAACCTTAAGGGTGGATATGTTTGAGCGGAAGATTCAAGGGTTGACGGCAAACATGCAGCTATTGATGGAGCAGAACAGGAAATTATACAAGAACTAATAGGCCGAAGGGGCACACCAGGTGGTGGTGACGTAGGACAGCTAGGGTCTCACGTCCCTCAAGCCTGAAGCCATGACTAAAGACATGAAGATGAAGCAGTAAGCACCAGAGCTTCCCGGTTTCAAGAGGCAAGTCACCATGGAGCAAAAGGGTCACATCCTAGGCTTCTGGGAAGAGAAAATGGAGGATGTGAGGAGGGAGATGGAGACAATGAAGGAAGCCTTAAAAGGAAAAGCCTTGGCCATCATTGACGAGCTAATCTAGAGGACGGACCACCCATTCACCCCAGAGGTTATGGCTCGACCCCTCCCTAACAAATTTAAACCGCAGCAAATGGAGATGTTTGATGGCGATAGGGACTCTCTGGATCATTTGGAGGCCTACAAGACGTATATGAACCTTTAGATAGCCCCTAAAAAAATTATGTGTCGAATGTTCCCAACTACAATCAAGGGGTCTGTTAGGGTTTGGTTCAGTCGGTTGAAGCCTGACAACATATCAAACCTCACAGAACTAAGTCGACAGTTCGTCGGTTATTTCATTAGCGGTCAGAGGCTCCGAAAGCCAATAACTTATCTCCTGAATATCAAGCAAAGCAAAAGGGAATCCTTGCAGGACTATATTCCCAATTTAATAAAGAGACGTTGCAAGTTGATGATGCCGATGAGAAGGTGATCGTTACTACTCTAATGGCCGAGTTGCTGCCCTTTAAACTCTTGTTCTCTCTCTCCAAGAATCCCCTAACCCACATGGCCGACCTCATGGTGAAGGTACAACACATGAATGCTGAGAATACCCTCAACACCAGGTGAGAATGGGATGTCAAGCCTAGTTCACATCCTGATAAAAGAAAAAGGGAACAATAGCCAAGACCTCAAGAAGATAAGGACGGTCGGGTGAGAGAAGGGAATGGCAATCACAGGATCAAGCCACGGATCAACCTCCCCCCAAGTAGGTTTTAAAACTATACCCCTCTTAATGCATCCGTAGAACAAGTATTCCTCCACATTAGGGATGACCCGAGCATTAAATGGCCTGAGAGGATCCATGCCCCCTGGAGAATAGAAGTCACGAAAAGTACTGCCATTTTCATTGGGGCCATGGCCACAACACCAACGAGTACTTTGAACTGAAGGAGCAAATATAAGCCCTTATTCAATGAGGGCGATTGTAGAGATTTGTCACAGAATGGTAGTAGGTCAAGCACAAGAACACCCATCAAGACCCTCCTGCTCGACAAGAAAGAAAGCTTGAAGGGCCAATCGGGGAGAGAAGGGTAATAGTGGGAGGGTTCGCTTGGGGAAGAGAATCTAGCTCAGTGAGGAGATCACACATGAGGTAGAGTACAAGTCAATGATCATAGGGCTATGCCTCACCCACGCACTCGGGGCTAGAAGGGTAAAGGTCAAAAGCGACTCCCAGCTAGTGGTTGGATAAGTATAAGGGGAGTATGGGGTGAAGGATGGTTGGATGAATCAATACTTCGCTATAGTTAAGAAAGAAAAGTCCCGACTTAGGCATTTTAGCATACAGTGGGTTCTGCGAGGGGATAACGAAGAAGCCGATAGGTCCGCCACCAAGAACCTAGGCCCTGGGATCCTCGTGGAGCACCTACCTAAGGTAAGTATCAAGGCAGGGGTTCATAGAGAAGTTAACATGGAAAATCTAGAACCAAAATGGGCCAATCAAATCATAAGGTATTTAAAGAACGATGAGTTACCTGAGGATAAGGAGGAGGCGAGAAAAGTCAAAACATGGGCCAGTTAATAATTATTTCTTGGTGACACTCTCTACAAGAGAAGCTTTACTCTCCCTCCACTCAGATGCCTGTCCACAGAAGAAGCCGACTATGTTCTCTAAGAAATACATGAAGGAATATGCGGGAGTCACGGGGGAGGTAGGTCGATGGCCCATAAAGCAATCAAGGTTGGATAATATTGGCCTTCCATGTAAAAAAAATGCTACTATACTTGCCTAGAAGTACGATAAGTGTTAAAGATTCACCAATGTCCCTAAGATACCCATAGAAGAATTAGTCTCGATAGTAGGGCCTTGGCCCTTTGCACAATGGGGAATTGACATAGTTAGGCCACTCCTTATAGGGAAAGGATAAATGAGGTTCTTGGTGGTAGGCATTGACTACTTCACCAAGTGGGTAGAAGCTGAACCCTTGACAAAGATCACTGAGAAGAACATCCGAGACTTCACATGGAGGTCCATCATTTACTGGTTTGGATCCCCCGTGTCATTATTAGCGACAACAACAAGTAGTTTGACAATACCTGGTATCGGGAATTCTGTGTAGAGCTCGGTATCAAGAATCACTTTTGTTCCCTGGCTCATCCTCAAGTCAACAACTAAGTGGAGGTCAGGAATAGAATGCTCCTAGGCATAATCAGGAAGAGGCTCTATAGCTCCAAAGGCCTTTGGCCCAAGGAACTCCTAAGTGTCCTTTGGGCATACCTCACCACGGTAATGATTCCCATGGGGAAACGCCATTTTCGTTGGTGTTTGGTACAGAGGCAATAATACCTGTCGAGATTGGAATGACCACGCACAAAACATCAAACTTTGATTCAAAAAACAATGAAGAAGGCCTTAGAATCAACCTCAACTTGTTAGCAGAGAAAAGAGATGAAGCCGCACTTTCGAGAGCCACCTACAAATAAAAAATGGTCAAGTATTACAATTCTTGAGTCAAGACAACGAGATTTGTAGTCGGGAACTTAGTACTCAAGAATGTGACCCTAGTAACACAAGACCCGACAGAGGGAAAGCTGAAACCGAATTGGGAAGGGCCTTATCGGGTAACACGCTATAATAGACTTGGGACCTATCATCTTGAGATGATACAGGGGGAGCCCTTACCATGACCCTAGAATGTAGAACATTTAAGAAAGTATTATCAATAAAACCGATGCTATCATTCTAACTGTTGAAATGATCTAACTATGCAGGATCAACAAAGTTTTTTCAGCCATTGTGCCAAGGTTACAAGACTAACCCCCGGGTTACAAGATTAACCCTCAGGCCACAAGGCTAACTCTAGGCTACAAGACTGACCCATCCTTCTACATCAGGCTATAAGATTAGCTCTGGGTTCCAAGATTAACCCTTAGGTCACAAGACTGACCCTAAACCACAAGATTGGCCCATCCTTCCACATCAGGCTACAAGATCAGCCCCGGGTTACAAGAGTAACCCTCATGTGACAAGACTGACCCTAGGCCACAAGATTGGCCAATCCTTCAGCATCAAGCTATAAGACTAGCCCCCAAGTTATGAAGTTAACCCTCCGATCACGAGGATGACCTCGAGCTTCAAAATCAAGCAACTTCCTAGTTGAAAAAATGCAAGGCAAAGGAGGATTTCATGAGTCAACAAAAAGACCTTGAATCATGTAGAAGAAAGTGCATCGCTTCCTTACCAAGTACAGCTACACCCCTCCCAAACAAGATAAATAAATTAGATGAACATTTGAGAGTACCTGGTGGCACCACAGAAGGAATCCCCTACTCAGGAAAATGGCTTAAAAGGCAATGGAAATTTCCACGACACACACCTACGCTTAAAAAAAATAGGAGGAGAAGCTTGAAAGGCAATGGGCTAGTTGGTTAAAGAGGCTTGGCCCCCGACATACATCTACACTTAGAAAATTTGGGTTGATTTTAACTAAATATTTACTCCTACTCATTTATATGGCATTAACCCTGAGGGGTCCCAACACTTAAAAAAATTTGACACTGCTCACCCTTACTCGGGAGAAAAGTTAATCACCCCAAGACACATTCATACTTAGAAATTTTTCCTTCAACACTCTCAACATTGCATATCCTAGCCAACCCAGATACAAATAAAAAGTACGAGAGGAAATTGCCACGACACACACCAATGCTTAAAAAAATAAAAATATATATAAAAGAGAGACTATGAATTATAAACTAGAGACAATACACACAGACGGGGGCAAAAGAAGATTTCATTCATATAGAAGTTTTACAAGAGTCTAAAAGATATACAAAAGAAGAGGAAAGTATACAACAACTCTTGGGGGTTCCCATCCCCCATTGCCACCTCTCCTGGGGTAATTTCCTCTCAGCTAACCTCCCTGGGTGTAGCTACCACCAGCTCTTTGACCGCCCCCTCGGTCGCTACACCATGTCCTCCTTCGATAACCCCTTCTCCGACCATGATACCTCCTTAGCCGACCTCTTCTTCCTGTTCGTCCTCAGCCTCAGCTCCATTGGGCTTAATGGACGAGAAGTCCAAGCTGGGATACAGCTCGGTCATTATGTCCTAAAACTCCTCGAAACCCTCCTAGAAGCAATTGGCCTTGACAATGCCAAAAGAAGCAGAGGCCAAGTATTGGGCTTCAGCCACCCTGAGGGCCTCCTCCATCATCTCTTACTTTTCCCTCTCTCTACCTCAGCCTTGAGGCGCGTCCGCAATAAGGCATTGGGTACAGCCTTTTTCACCGAACTCTTGATGGTCGCATTGAGGTCATTCTTGGCACGGATGCAATGGTTCCTCTCGTTACCCAACTCATCCTTGGCACGATGGATATCCCTCTTAGAATCTCATAAGAGAGCACTCAAGCCCTCGATGTGGTTCTCCTACTCAACGGCCTTCGCCACCATGTTGTTGTGAGAATTCTCAGACCATTTCAAGTTTTTCTCGAGATCGTTGATTATGCCCTTCACCTCCCCCTTGAGGGCCTTGTTCTCATTCCTTGCTTGGGCAAGGCAGTCTAGATAGTTGGCCCTAACCTGCATGCAAAATTTGTATCTCTAGATGGAAGATATCATTAGGGCAACGGTCTGCAAAAATGAAACCAAGTCAACACCGAGTATACATATAAAAAAAGGGGGGAAAGAAAAGAAAGAAAGCGCTAAGGGACAAGGAGCTTTACCTTGGCCATGTAGTGCATCATGTCTTTGTGCATGCTAGCTGGAGAAAGGTGCTTCTTTAGGTGCTCAAGGTCAGTTGGAGGGATAGCCCTTAGGAGGTAGTCATCCCTGGGACTGGGCCTTAGTAACCAAGAACTGGGTCCCAGTAGGGACTCTTCTTATGCCGAGGTAGGAGTAGAAGAAGACCCCCCGGGTTGAAATCATCGTTGCCATGCCTATAGGGGTGGGGGCCTCGGGGGCGACGGTAGGGGCATTGATGACAAGGGCCTTGGAGGCAGTCGATGGAGTAGTTGTCTAAGTGTCCACGGCTTGGACCCCAACTACAGGAGCTGGGGAAGAACCCTCAACGTCCCCATCTAAGTCAACGATCGGGATAGTGATAGAAGGAGCCGGGGGAGGCACTAAAACTGCCTCGTGGGCCTGAGACCCAAAGGAATCACCAAAAATGACATGGCATTTTCTCTTCTTGGAGATTGTGGCCTCCTCCGCCCTGGCAGCCGCTGGCTGACCAGCCTTTTTGGCCCCTAAGGCTTTATCTCTGATCTCTTTGGCCCGAGAGAGATACTTTCTGTCTTTCTTCATCGTTGCACGAGAAATGAACTCGGAGTTAGAAATTAACAAGATGAAAAGGAGTAGTTAAGAAAAAGAGAATAAAGGAAGGAAAATGAAATAAAGATAGGTGAGTTACCCAAATTTGGACTGAACCCACACTGATAGAGTCGATCGAGCGTAACGAGGTCTAGGTAGGCATGGGAAAGGTAATTTATTACCTCCCAGATATGAGCCTCCTTCTCGTCGGACAGCTCATCTACTTCGATAGTTAAAAAAAACCAATAAAAAATGGAACATGAAAAGGAAAATACACACAACAGATAATGATAGATCGATAACTTACCTATCGGGTTGATGATTGACGCCCATGCCCAGTTGAACTTTACTTCAGGGTCCTCATCCGGGAGGCATTCCCAGCCCTCACCCAAGACAAAGAAATACTGGGTCCTCCACTCATTGTTTGAGCTCAGGAGCACTATCACCAAAGTAAGCATCGAGTCCCGGCTAGCGAAGTAGAACCACCTTGGTTCTTGCTCCTTGGGGTAGTAACAACGAAAAAACTCGTTGAGGATGAGGTGATGCTCCCCTTTGAAGGTTAGCTCCCATAGACCATACACCCTATGGTTATTTGCAAAGCGTTGGGCATTAACTGCCTGGGTGCCAGCCCAAGGCAGAATAGCAGTTCCTTTAGAAACCAGGGAATTGGAAACTTGAGGCCCACCATGAGGGTCTGCTCGTACAGTGCTACACTACCAGTAGGGGCTTCAAAAGCCCGAGCATCCTTGGATGCTGTAAAAACTATCCCTTGGGAATGAGGTAGTTAGAATAATACCAAGTGAAAGTTTTCACCCCTAACTCAGAACCGTATTGGGTGGCTTTGAAGTCCTCTTCTGGGGCAATTTTTCTGGCTGCCCCCTAGGCGTTAGTTGGAGCTGGCTCAATAGCCTGCTTCAGGGGATTTTGTCGGATCTTAGACAAGTCATCGGCCCCATCGACCATTCAATGGACAGTATCCCTGGACACCATCTATATAGCACTAGAAGAGTTGAAAAATAAGGGAAGAGAAAAAAACAAACAAAACAAGAAACTAAGGAAAATATGCTGAGAGAGGGGAAAACTAAGGAACACCAACAGTAAAAAATAAAGAAAAAAATGAGTGACAGGACTTAGTAAAACAAAACGGAGGTTGTAAAAAACTAGAGGATAAGCTGTGGTATAAAAGAAATACCTGAGGAAGGAGCAGACTAAAGTAGGAGGCCGGAATCATCGAAAGAAGGTCGCCCAGGAGGGAGAAGGTCACCGGAGATGAGTAGGAAGGGATCCCGGAATTGGGGTTGATGACTGAGAGCAGAGACGACAACCTGTAGGGACGTAGGAGGTTTGCCAGAAATCGCTTAAAACGGATGAAGAAGATGCAAGAGACGATGAACGAAGATAAAAGAAAGTCAGAACTACTTAAAAAGGGGGGGTTTATAGTTTATCTCGAGGATTCTTGACCCTACATGTGTTGTGCATCCAAGGGTCGACGAAATAAACCCAAGAAACAAAGCAATGCACGGATCCCTAAATATTAAAGAAGTTCAAATGTAATCGTTAGATAACCTAGAGATCCAAGAGGACACGACGATTGACATGACCCATAACCAGTGCTGGCATGTCCTCTCAGTTATTGAGACCCATTAAATGCAAGACCATCATTAGCGCCCATCCCCAATAGGTACCACCTCGATAGTCAAAACGACATACCGCCAATGCCCAAAACAATAAGTGACTAGCGTAAACAATCAGTATTCCCAGGCCACGTAACCCTGGACCTGGGAATAAGAGGGACAACTGATGGCGAAAACTATATTGAGGGCCCTATTAGCTGGTCCCAACTAACTAGCACAACCTCGACCCTAGATGGATTGACCTAGAAAGTTCTGAGGGGGCCGGCCCTAGACCCCTCGACTTGCCAGAGACCGAAATCTTTGACCAAAAGATGGAATCATCCCTTGATACTCGACCCTGAGCATCCCACCAATAACCCCGACTGTCACTTAAAGTACCCAACGCCCCAAAAGACCACTCAAACCCCTAAGGCCCCTGGGGACTTGGAGACCTCCTAAACCATAGAATGTGATAACCCTGACTGACTCAGCCCAAGGATAATCATGATCCAAAAACTGTTATTCGAATATGATATTGACCTTCCAATTTTGAGAAAATGACAAAGAAGGCAAGGGGAGATGCGGCCACGAATGTGGGGAATAGTACCACACGAGAACATTGGGAAAAACGACATATGAAAACGTGAGAGAAAAGCGACATATGAGATTCGCCCTAACACGCCACTACTCAAGCCTATAAATATGGGTACCAATTCATCCGTTAGGTATGAGACATCAGAAACCCTAACAAAAGAGAGCTCTATTTTCTACAGTCTGCCTATTTTTTGACTTGATCGTCGGAGAGTTAAAAGTTGACACCCCGCTGGTGTTAGCTTCCTAACCCTATTTCATTTCTTGTGTGCAAAGTCTGTCCTATGGAAGACCTAGGATGACTGTGGGACCATCTGATTGGCGTAAAAGGGATGGCAAAATCGATATGTCATAATATATATAATCCAAATTGTTGTTTTTGCTAAACTTGACCCTCACGTGGACTCACTAGAGACCTTTAGAGTTAAGGTGCTACGTCTCTTCTAAGTCACCAAGTAATGGTGGTTGTGGTCCAGAAATTTTTTTATTTTTTATTGATGAATGGTTGTTGTTTAGATTGACGATCACATTCGTCATTTGGTACAGCACATGGCCCAGGAGATGAGGAAACAGGTCTCCAGCTAAACGATTCTGGTTTCGTCTCTTTCTTGCGATACGCAAAAGCTGCAATTTTAATATTCTTCGATATTATTCTTATGTCTATCCCATTACTTTTGTGCTCTGAGCAACAAAACTTAAAAAGGCCAACTTGCTGGCAAGAATTGATATTCAATACATCCTGCCCGTGAAAGGGTACTTAATTTGCTGTTCACCAATTAGTGCTTCACTTGAAAAAGAGAAAAATAAAATAAAATAATAGTAATAACAATACTAATGAAAACAAGGGATCTATGATTTGGTCTCGATATTTCAACTTTTCTAAATGTTTCTCGTCTTTGAATAAGAGGTCCCCTCTTTTAATTTCCCTAGCAAAAGAGCGGAGACCATTGGACAAAGAAGAAAAGGCAGGGTTCCCTCTCTTGATTCTAGTGATAAGAATTTTTGTTCAGTATAATAAAAGATTATTTTAATAAGTATAATGTATATAATAAAGATATTATTCCTTTTATTAGTAAAATGAGAGGGGAGTTCCCTCCTTATTATTCAATCTCTTGTATCTAATAATACAACATAATTTTTATAATAATAAAGATATTATCCTTTTAAGAGATACGCAATATTTTGGTATCTTGTTCTCCTCTCAATTCAAAACACGTCTCAATGTCTAATTGGTGGACGGCAAAGTATTCTTTTTTATGCAGCCTATAATGACTCTTCTTTTTACTTTTTTTTTCTTGTCTATATATTTTTCTCTAGACAAGATCTTGGACTCATGTGGCTTAGATCATGATTCCCCCAACAAAAAAAGCTAAGTTCTCTGATATATTTTACTTGAGGGATCACGGAGCTTCATCTCACAAGAAGAGCTCCCTCTAGCCTAGCTTTCTATTTCCCAAGAGAGATGACGATGATCAGAGTTCTCTCATTATTCTTACT
The DNA here is from genome assembly GCA_025762735.1 of Platanus orientalis. NCBI lineage: Eukaryota > Viridiplantae > Streptophyta > Magnoliopsida > Proteales > Platanaceae > Platanus > Platanus orientalis. The sequence continues at coordinate 20,657 of JAOXJP010250778.1, forward strand.
CATCTCTCAATTCCTCCAAGGGCCAGCTGTTGGAGTTACCAAACCCAGACTTGAAGTTTCAGGTTCACCTGTCCAACAGGGTAGGCAGCTAAACACAATCTTAAGTTCAAAGGTTTTCCCTGTTGCAGCTTCAGACCAACATGAAACGAATGAAGGCCATTTGATCCAGGACCAGAGACTCGGCAGCCAAGGGAAGGCATATAGGCCACATACCGGAGACATCAATGGACGCCGCTCGCCGAGCCGGACTAGATCTTCAGCAGCATTTGTAGCACCAATCTTCTTACTCCATGCTCTAGCATGTTTAATCAATCTTACTTTCTTAGCATGAAGTCTCGTACTAGCTGTAGAGTTTAAGCTGTAGAGACTAGAGAGTTGGGCCTGCTTGTATTGGTATTACTTTGAATGGGTGGTTTATTGCTTTAATCAAAATATAATAAGGATTTTTCAAGTATCTCACCATATTACTTACATTAGTGGAGGAACAAAGGAAAGGCTCTATTCTATATTCACTGCATGCAGAAAAGAAGAAAGTAACATCTTTGGTAAAACAAGCGATTGGATCCTCTGGTGAAGCTTCTCCAGAGTATCCTCAAGGCATCTTTGAAAGGGGTATTTAGCCACTGCACAACGGGTAATGGAGGATATTTCAACAATTACAGATCCCTTCGTAGGTGAATCATCCTGTGTAATGACTAATATACCTTTTGCAAGAATGCACGTGGAACGTGACACACGACCCGTGAACCCCTGAGGGTTGACTGTAAACGTGTTTCCCTTAGGGTTGACTGTAAACGTGTTTCAGGGCAAAACTGATCAACCGATTTTGACACGATTAATAAGTGGTATGGGTTCATATCATTTTATATCCTTGACACGACACATATTTGACCCACCAACATGAACTATTACATAACCCACAAACCCAACATGAAACAAGCGGGTTAGTATTGACTGTAAACGTATTTTGGGTTAAAGTGGTACATGATAATAAATGGATCGGGCTAGGATTGTGCCATATAGTCATAGATCCTTATCTCGACACAAGAGGAACCTGACCCGCCAACACGAATTGCCACCCCTAGGCATGGTAAGCAAAACTGTAATGTAGTATATATAGTGATGAATGTATGTTGGTATTCTACCAAAAAAAAAAAAAATGAGGGTACGTTGGAAAATGCACTGGATAACTGAGGGTGTTTTAGTTACCCACACCTGGTGTATTGACCTAGATGCCCTTGGTGTGTTCAGATATCCTTGGTGTCTGCCGTAGAGGATGTTGTATGGTAAGATATGTTGTACAACTTGACAAGGGGTAGAATTGGTCATTACATTTTTTGTTGGAAAGATATTTTAAGGGAGCTTCTAAATAGACCCTAAAAATTTCTCAATGCACCTTAGTTTTAAAAATTTTCAAAATTCCAACAAATATCTTGATTAAAATTACCATTCTAATCCAAATACCTAAAATAAAATTTCTCTCTATACCCCACCTTCTTAAACCCCCACCTCCTTAATCAAACTTTCTCCCAACAAACCCCTTTCTCTTTCTTCAAGACCAAACCCTTCTCTATTTTTATACTCATTGTTGTTTTAAAGCATAATAATCACTCAATGGATCATCAAAGAGTTAAACTGGAGAAAGAAAATCACTCCACGGTATGTTTTTATTTTATTTTATTTGAAGTATTTTTTTCGTGTTTGGTTCGGCCATACAGGGCCAAATAAACATGTTCTGTTAGGCCTTGAGTGGCCGAACAAACCTGTTATGTTCGGATTGAACAGGAACCTTTATGTTCTAGCCTGCAAGGGCCGAACAAAAGGGTTCTGTTTAGCCCTATATGGTCGAACATACCTATTTTTTTATTTTTTATTTTTACAAATGCGTATATTGACCCTTTTTATGATATTCCAACTGGAGGTTGATGTTTTAACCCAATTCAACAAGGTTTTTGCTGAGATGGTAATGGATTATACCAGTGAGTTTATCACGGAGGAGGTAAGTTTGAATATTTTTTTTGCGTTACTGTGCAAATTGTTTGAGTTATTGTGTGTCGATTTTTATGTTTTTTTTTATGTATAGATATTTAAGAGCTGAGTAGCATTATGTAAGTGGGCGGCTAATGTTCGGTAGATAAAATGGTTTCATCATTCTCGTTAAGAATTCAGATTCAGGTGGTTCTTCAAGGAAGCCAAGAATTATCCTTGCATGTGAGAGGAGTGGGCAGTGCAAAGAGTATAAGAAATGTAAAGATGTCACACAAGAAAAAAAAAAACATATGGTGTCAAGTACCAAGAAATGTGGATGTTCGTTTGAATTGAAAGGTAAAATGCTACCCACTGATGATGATTGGATTTTGTTAGTAATATGTGGTGTGCATAATCATCCAGTTGCGGATCATCTCGAAAGATATTCATATGCATGAATACCATCGGAAGAAGAGACTTCGATGTTGATTGATATACCCAAGAGTATGGTACAACCAAAGGACATTTTGGTTGCACTGAAACAAAGAGATCCCTTTAAATCTTTCCACAATGAAGATAGTATACAATGCACGTCATAGATATAGAATGACAGAGAAGTGTGGGAGATTTCAAATACAACAACTATTAGGACAGTTGGTAGAGCATAGATACATCGAGTGGCATAAGAAAATCGATGATATCGAGATCATGACTGGTTTGTTTTGGGCACACCTGGTTAGTTTGGAATTATTGCATGCATTTCCGCATTTTTTTATCATGAATTATACCTACAAGATGAATAGGTATCGTATACCTCTTTTGGAGATTATTGGATTAACATCCACTGATATGACCTTCTCTGTAGCTTTTGTATATCTCTAATATGAGAGAGAAGATAACTTTATATAGGTACTGGGTATTTTGCATGGTTTGATGGATGATAGTGTTCTTCCTCAAGTTATTGTGACAGACAAGGAGTTGGCTCTAATGAATGTAATCTCTATAGTGTTTCTTACTGTTGCACATTTATTGTATAGATGACACATCAGTAAAAATATTCTTATGAAGTGTAAAAAGATGTTTTTAACAAAAGAGAAATGAAACAGGTTCATCATGAGTTGGAACCTATTGATGTTGTCATCGATAGAAGAAAAATACATTCAACATCTCACATTATTGAATAAAGAATTTAGCACATATCCAGATGCACATGAATGTATGCGAAGCAATTGGCTAGATGTATATAGAGATATATTTATGGCTGTTTGGACGGATAAATAGATACATTTTGGGACTACTACGATTAATAGGGTTGAGAGTGCACATACAAAGATCAAGAGGTAACTCAGATCGAGTAAAGGGGGTTTTGAGTCTTCTTGGACAAGTATACATATGTTGCTTTAATTGTAGCATACAAGCATAAAAACATCTTTCGAGAAAAGTAAGATAATCATCTAACACAATTTCAAGTCTTCTAAATTTAAAGAGCTTCAATGCAACATTTCCATAAAGGTGATGTAGATAATTTTGTCTGAGATCAAGCGGAAAAAATTTGTTGGTGTTGATGATGTTGCCCCTAGTTGTGGTTGTCGACGCACATACAAATTGCCATGCGCTTATGAGATTGCACACTACATCAGGTAAGTTCACCCAATTCCCCTTAATTCTATACATCCGCATTGACATAAGCTTGACATGTTAAGTACCTCAACCCAGTCATGCCAAGAGTTGGATTGTACTAATGATGTGGATAAGTTCATGTGAAAGTTTAATAAACATGATTCCACAACTAAGTTACAAATGATGAAAAAGTTGAGAGAGATTTTAGTGCTAGCCAGTTCACACCTGATGGAACCAAAGGTGAAGTCAACAATGCGAGGTCTCCCACATGTGAAGATTAACACATCTACGCAGCGTAAACCATTTGCATTCAAAATTTTAGTTTTAGTGCAAGATAGTTATTCTTTACCCGAAACTACAACTACGGTTGCCACTCTGTCGCAATCCTAACAACCAAAACCTTAGAGGAGACCAAAGAAAATGGTAATTAATATATTTATAACAATGTAAATGATGATGTGTTCGTTTATTTAACATATTATGTTTCCTTGTTTCTTTTGTAGGTATTTCAAACCGATTTAGTGATGAAATACACATCGACATCGTACATTAAGGCATTTACATTATGATTAAGTCCTTATATTTAACATGTTAAAGATGTAGCAGTAGACAAAAATTATGGATTCAGGGTAATTATTTGATTGCTGGGATTTAGTGAAGATGCTTGGTGACAAATCAAAGTGGATTTGCTAAACGAGTTGCATAGTCATGGGCAACATTATGTGCAGATATATAAGACTTATGAGCAAGTTGATGAGATGATACGTATATTATCATGCCTTGATGACTGTCCTTGATATTTTTACTATATGACCATGCCAGACTGTAGACATCTCATAACATCATGCTACAATGTTGTCCTATATCACTTAAGCATGCAATAGTGCGTAACCTTCCTGCCACTTAGATCAAATCCATTGAATGCAGTTGACTGGAGAGAAATTGCTATCAGATTCGTTAATGAAAATCATTTCATTCAGGTATTTGTCGTTACCCATTTCAATATGTTGTTATTCCAATTGTTTTAAACATTATTTAATTTTATCATATTTTTGTAGGTCTTCTTATCACATGGTCATCCTATTCCGCCTATAGCGACGAACTGATAACGGTATTGATATGTCAGTGTAGTAGGATGGGAGCTTCCAACATATCAATCCCAGATATAAGAATCCAGAGGCATTGTTAGTTTGAATACTGCCACATAAGAGACGATATATTTAGACCATTAATGTATTTAGTGATGAGATATATTGTATTTAGTGATAGCTTTATATTGTATTAATGTATATTTTAGTTTTTTTTTAATGAAATTCTCATTATTCATCAAAAACATTATTTCACAAAAAGATTAGATGATAAAAATGACTAACTCATATATCATATCAAATGAATATAATATGCTAAAAGAAATGGGGTCATCCCTAGTACAAATATAATGTCTCATTATAAAATAAAATAAAATACATGTCCTCTCTCTTTCATCTCTACGGCCTGTTCCTATGATGCTTGCGAAAGAATGTGAGGCCAATGCAGGCACCATGAGTAGTGGGAGCATCGGGAGAAGTGGGGGCATACATTGGATCTTTATCAATTTCCCTAAACAATTGTTAAACTTGTTGGAGCGTAGTTAACATGTCCTCTCGACTCCCATCGAGACCACGTGCAATGACATGCTGGATAAGGCCTAATGCACGCTTAATTGGTGGATTGACTAACACCAAGGTTGCGCTACTTTGGGAGGATTGGCTTGCATAGGTGGATCGATGCTCAGGGTTCTACACGGATAGGTGGGACACACACGCATACCACTCCATGTAATTTAAGGTACACTTTCAAGGATAAAAAATTGGATTTGATCGATCTATAGGACATAGCATGTGGCTACTCCACCTTTGCCAGATCTGATTAATGTATGCATAGTCGACCCAATATTGCATAGATATGGAACCCTGGACAGTTCGATGTGGGATAATGGAGCTAAAGGAATGTACTGGACCATACCGAATTACCTTAGCATCCTGTTCAAATGATAAGGCTCTACCACAACAAGGCACTTTAGCAGGCCATGGTAGAATGCAATATTAAGAAATGGATAGTGGTCCCAATAGTTGGTATACGGTATCCAGTTCACTTGCAAAAATAAGTGAAAATGAGCGTCAATTAAGTAATCAAGTTAACAATTAAATCTATATAACTTAAGTAAAGATCTATGTAATTTAAGTAAGAAAACGTAAGTTCAATATAATACCTCATTGACGCCTAATGCGTCAATAACCTCTCGCAAGGCCTACAGATTGTACCCAAGTGGCCTAGTCTCTCTTTAAGAAGTCAATTTGTACACCAGTGGCTTGTACCCTCCATAGTATATGTTATGATAAGCAGGGAAAATGCTCATATATCAACCCTTTTAGCGGTGTGACGTACCTTGTCATCTGTTGAACACTAATTCGACACGCAGTTCCCAACTGGTGATAAAGGTAGGCTAGGGTTACAACACTCCATGCGTACTCCTACATTGTCCCTAGATCACCCAATAGCTTCAGATAAGTCATAGGCACCCGTGTTGTGAACTTGTCGCATAATAGCGTAAAACCCAATAAAAACAAGTATGCCCTAGATGCACACTCAATCTAGACCCCATCACTAAAGTCAATAACATGCCCAAATAAATCCCTTAGCTACTCCATCCGGATAGACTAACCTCGAGCGACTACAATCTCCTCCGCCACCTGCTTGTGTAAGACTGTTAGCTCACTAACCAATAGGATGATCACATCCATGTTTGATAGCCTCTCAGTGGGTAATGAGATAGACCTACCAACGACAGGAATCCCTAGGAGAGTTGAGATGTTGTCCAGAGTAATGGTCATCTCCTCGAAAAGCATATGAAAAGTATTGGTCTCTGGATGCCATCTTTCCACAAATCCTAACATCACTACCTTATTAACGAATCGGTAGGATGCTAAAATGAATGGAAAATGGCCAAATGCAATAATCAATCCTCTAAGCATCTTGTTTTGTACATTGGGATCCTCTAGTACCCACCCATTTTTTGTTCATAGGATAAACATTTTAAAGGTTCCCTCTCTTGCAATAAATACAAACACTATTAAAAAAATTAATAAATATAACATTGAAAATTATCGACATATAATAACAATAATAAATAAAAACAACCAATATATAATACCTGTTGCTGCTAGATTGCCACAACAATGTGTGTCCTAAAACTCATTAGTAATGAAGGGTCTTCCAGAGATCCAGGAATGTTCAGAGACTCTTTAGTGTCTTCATAGTTTTCGTTGTATAAATACTATTGTGTCCCATCAACGTAACTTGGAGACACTCTCGACGTTTGGCCAATGCAATTTCTCCCAGTCGATGTTGTCAGTTGGATACGAGTACGACGAGAGGTGTCAGAATCCATATCTATCATATAACATATTCAAATATCAGTAGATAATACCAAATTTTTATAAAAAAGAAAAAAAAAATTCAAGGAAATGTCCCAATAATTTTTTGAAGTAATTTTTCTTCTTCTTTGGAATGGTCTGTTCGGCCACACATGGCCTTGTAGGTCCAAACAGAAGCCTTTTGTTCGGCCTTGTGTGGCCAAATAGACCATTTCAAAAAAAAAAAAAAACCTTGAAAAATTCAAAGAAACTTGAAAAAATACTTATCATTATGATGTTGTTGCATTAAATCATGAAAAAATGAATTTTTGCAAAGATTTTTCCAAAACTTACATAGATTTGGGTTTTTTGGCCTAATCTTGTCTTTTGATCATTTCTTTGCAATTATCCAGCCTTTCTATGCACTGATCCAGTCTATTGCTGCTGTCAGGATGTTTTTGTTGTCACTGCCATTGCCACCACCACCGGATTTCATTGTCTCTTCTTCTTGTTCGGTTGGAACGTAAGGAGATACAGAAGTGTTGCTATGTTAGAATGTAAAGAGAGAGAGAAGGGAAGAGGATAAGAGGGGGTATAGTGAAAAAGGGAAATAAAGAGGGGTATTTTAGGTAGGGAGTTGTGTGAAGAGAAAAAAATTGGGGGAGGGGGAGAAACAGGGTGTGAAGAGAAGAATTTGGGTGTATTTAAAAGCCTTATTTTACAGTTCTAACCCTATAGACCCAGCATTTGTGTTTAGGACACGGCAAGACATTATTCCTAGACACGAGTTGTGTTGCCTTAATAGAAATACTACCACCAACGCAAGTTTCAACTCTCATAGTCTCATCATTATTGATTGATACAAGACCACCAACACAAATTCATATGAAGCACAACAAGTCGAACCATTAATTAGTATAAGGCTGGAGAAATGTATACACGAGCATCAACCGAAGCCCGCAGGCCCAAATATTCCTACCCAATCGAAGCGAAGGCTCGGATTGGTTACTAAATCGGTTAAAGTTATATAGATATATATATATATATATATATTAAAGAAAAGAGAAATCCGTTAATGAGAACCGGAATACAACTTGTTAAATGGATCCCATTAAATGGGAGAGAAGGGTTAAGGAGTTGAGGTTCACCCAGTGCTTAAAAATCAGCTAGTTAACAGGGGAAATTCGGCTGAATTACTCCACTCGTGACCAGCTGCTAAATCTGAGATGACGTCAGCTAGTTATGTACAGTTTAAAAATATTAATATATTTGATAACTGGAAATGAGTACGGATAGACTTTTCGAGTCACCGAACCGATCCGAGTTTTTAAATATGGGCAGTTTCACCATTAATTGGATCGGTCCCACCAATCCACGTGTCAAAATCAGATGGTGTTTTTTTTTTCTCTTTCCCATCCGCGTGCACGACCCGGTGTTTTCTTCACTCGTTTTAATAAAGAATAGTAAGAGATTTAGTCTGGTGTGTTTTTAGTCCAAACTATGCTTTCAATCGAAATCAAAGGGGCATTTATGTTAATACAAGGTGTAAAAATGTTTTAGTTTCCAGTCTGGCGGCTGCCATCTTAATACTTGATAGTGGCACGCATACCCACTTTCCTTCGTGAATCCTTGACCAAAAAATTAGAAATCACAACCAAGTCAAACGAAAAGAGAACAGGGAAACCAGAAACCAAAGAAAGTTCAAAAGTTTGATACCCTCTTCTCGTGTATATAATCTTTCTCTCTGTTTACAAAAAGTGAGAGACGATTCATTTCATCGCTTCTGATTCTTTACTTTAATTTTTTTTTCCAAGTTTTTATCATTTTTCCAATACTCTAACAAAATGATGAGTACACAGCAGAATTTGATCAAGGCAATGATTTTAGCCGTTTTCGTTTTTCCTGCAGTATCCGCACAAAAAGATCCAGAACCTTTCTTCTACGATAGTTTGGATGGAAAGCCTGCTTTCGTCGTTCTAGGTGATGCATCCATCGATGATGGAGTCTTTCATATAACACCCAACCCACATCACGACAACTCCAACCTCTTCAACAGCTCCGGTCGAGTCATGCTCGCTAAAAGCCATGAGCTCTGGAGTGAAGAATTTGCGTCGTCTTTCCACTCAAGGTTCTCCGTAAACATGTCTAGTCCTTTCAGTCGTCAGCCTGGTGGTGGACGTCTTGCTTTCATTATCGCCCCAGATCTTACTATCCCCTCCGGAGATGACACCATCGACCGGAACGCTTCCAACAAGTTGGTCGCCATTGAGATCGACACCGTAAAGCAAGAGTTTGACCCAAATTCCCACCATATCGGGATTAACATCAATGGCGGCGGCGTTAAATGGAACTCGACCTCTGCCAATTTGAGCTCCATTTTCTACGTGTGGGTGGAATATAAAGGCAAATCCAAGTCGATGGAGGTTTACGTGAACGAAAAAAATAAAAAGCCCAATGAACCTCTAGTTCTCAGTTTGAACATAAGCCTCACAGACTATGTGAATCGGAAATCCTACTTTGGATTCTCTGCTTCGACCGGTTCGACGGCTCAGCTGAACAGCGTGTTGGCATGGGATTTGACTGTGACTCCGGAATACAGGGATCAGAAGAAGGAGCTTATGGGAGTATGGTTTGGGCTTGGGATTATAGCGGTGGTAATCTGTGAAATAAGTTTGAGTTATTATTTCTACAAGAAAAATCCCTCCATCGTCTAGTAATTTTTTTTTTTTTTTTTTCTTTCCCCTTGTGCATTTTTGTCCCTTTTTTCTTTTCAGTTCCAGCAAAGTTATGTGTTCCTCATCAAAAGATATCATATTTCTTCATCTCAAAATGAGCGTTCGAACGGTATTCCTATTTTTCACATCATTTCCCTAATTTTCAAAGAGAAAGGGGTGCAGAAAAAGCGAGGAAGGTCATTGTTGTCTTTTTCTTTTCGGCTGGGATTAGGTAAGTATAAATTAAGTTCAAACGAATGGTGCAAAAGGCGTCAGGGGCTGAAGCTTATCACTTTTCAGAGTTAATGCGTCTGCCCCCTTGCCCCGTTCACACCCATCCATATTAACTTTATTCGTACCACCTAATACTCTGACCTGGTTTTCTACTTAAAAAATATAAAAATATAAAAATATAAAAATATAAAAATATAAAAATATAAAAATATAAAAATATAAAAATTCTAATACTCTGGGTTGGTTTTTTACTTAAAAAAATAAAAAAATAAAAAAATAAAAAAATAAAAACCTTGAATCTACGAGATAAAAATAGTTAAATAATCCAAATTCTTCTAAAATATACTACTGATTTAAAACCAATTAGGATTCAAAAAAAACTAAAAGATTGTTACTTAGAAAGTAATTAAAAATATTATGTTTTTGAAGAATTACAATTTGACCCGTGAAAAAGTCTTTTTATTTTCGTCTCGGATTTTGTGAGACCATTAAAATCACCTTAAGGTGAGACTGACATCAGGGGCTAACAAAGGCTGGTCTCACCAATTCATCGGCGTTTTTTTAACCTAAACAAAAAAAAAAATTTGCCCATTGATTCTAAGATAAATTGGCCAAAAGTTATAGCTACTTGAAATTAAGCTATAAGAGCCATCAGCCATGCCATGAAAACGGTGAACAATTTAATAGATAAAACGGCCTTTCTCTTGTTCCAATCGGTGATTGTGTTCTCCCACTTCTCTAGCTTCCATTGGCAAAGGAACCGGTAGTCACTACCTAGTAACATAAGTCTAATATCAAACCAAACAGAGTTAATATAACTTGGTTTAATTTCAATTTTTTGGTCATCAGGTGTGGCATCATTAGAGGGAAGATTGTCTCCATTTCGAACTCCTCTGCAATCACAAACCGGTGTATCACAATTATTGACATGGTTGGTGTATCACAATCATTGACAATGGTTTTCATTTGATTGAAGTTCAAAATTCAAATCTTTCTCATTAAAAAACGAACCATGTTTATGGCTGTCATATGCCCGTTTGTGAAGATAGAAGAGTTTGAAATGTAGATGATCGATCCAACCTCAGTGTCTTCCTCCATGTAAGATGAACATTCTCTTGCTCTTACAAAAGGACCTGCATTCTTTTAAATCTTGAACCAGATTAAAGTGATGAAGAAATATAAACCGAAAGAGCATTGATCAATCAAACCAATCAAACAATTAAAAAATCAAAAGAATTAAACCCTCTTAGTTCTTCCAATATATACATATAAAATTTTAAAGTATCAAGTAGCCTAATGTTCATTTTCCTTTATTTTCTTTTTTTTATTTAAAAAGTGGAAAAGATTAACTCATATGATTTGTTCTGCTTTGTAGTTTGTTTAAAAGTTTTCTACAATAATTTAATGAAGTGATTACGCAAAACTTGATCAAGGCAATCTTTCTCATCTTTATGTTTTCTCTAGTACTGTCGACAGCATGAAATTTAAGATTCTTTTCATTGACCTACGACAGGTCCACTCTAAAGGACTACAATGTTTTTACTATTCTAGGCTAAGAAGCACCGTCACTAACATGGGACATGGGTACAATACCATATGGACACAATGACATGGTAATTCTTGAGAAAGTATGATATGATACAGCATGGATACAATGATTAATTAATTAACATTTTAAACTAGATTTTATGTTAGTTGTTTGTTTAAAAAATAAATAACAAGTAACAAAGCATGAATCAATCAGTGGTAGAGGATCGTTCTCAACTAGCCCTGACTGTGAGATGGTTGTGTGGTTATCTGACAAAACCTAAAAAAAAAAAAGAAATTAAAGTGGAGATGACAATAGAATCTAGAAAAATTCATTCCATAAATCAAAGACCATGGTTATGAAAGAAAAAGAAGAAAAATAAGAGAGAACTCAATCTAGATTAGTTAACCAAGAAATAAAGAAACCCTAACTTACCTAAAGGCTAAAGCGTATGCTACATTTCCTTTTTCTTCATTCTTTTTATTCTCTTCCTTCTCAATTTTTTCCTTTCCATCATTTCTTCTCTCTTATTGCAGGATTGGGTTCGTTGATTTGGCCCCCCTTTGGTATTTCTTTAGTTAACCCATTTTTTTAGTCATTTTACCAAAAACTCCCTAGTTGTCATGTCCCAGAAGTATCCCAACATGTCCCAAAAGAAAAAATTATTCTCTGACACACTAGGGACACTCATGCAAAAGTATCCAAGGAGTGTCCATGTCTGATACATATCCAACACGGACACGGTGAGGTTTTCGAAGTATCCATGCTTCCCAGATTCCAAGTGATGAATCCATCAATGAAGAAGGCCTTTAGATAGTTGTAGAAACCATAGTTAGACAATTAGCCACACTGTGTGGTGAATCAACTGATATGTTCCATGGTAGTTTTTCTATCATCTTTTGAAAAAGTAGCGAAATCATGGATCTTATATCCTCGAGGGAATTCATGGTCAATATCAATCTGCTTCAAGTGAGGCTTTCGATAAGCCGACCTTGTGGTTCTCCTAAATCCTAGCCAATACAATTGCTCAAGGATGTCAATAATGTAGTCTCAAGGAGATAAGTTAGGGGCATACGCATGATAACTGTACTATTGGCTTGGTGCATGGAAAGGTTGTTGATAGGGATTATATTGTTGGGGGCCATTTGACCCATATCCATTGTTGTACCTATTTAGCCTATACTAAATGTATAGGCCGTTAGGGTTGTTATTATCTTGAAATCTCTAGTTGGGGTATTGCCCATTCCCTATAGAGACTCTAGGGATAATTTGGATTATCAAGTACTCGATGTCCTTAGGTTAGATACCCATTACTGAGAGGAAAATTATTCTCCGGTCAACCTCCATTGGGGGGTCGTTCGTGAAACCATTCCCTTTTGTCCTAACCGAAGGGGGATGATTAGTCGTTTGCCCCATTTGGGGTTTCCCTCGAGGGCCTTGAGGATTTCCCCTTTGTTCAAATGGACTATGCTGGTGCTCGCCATGAGGTAGATTTTGTGGAATCTTAGTGTGTTGGGATGAAGGATAACGAGCAGGTTGTTCTTGCCCCTTGAGTCCACTCAAGGCACTAGGAGCCATTGAAGGAGCATATCCTTCCTTGTATAACCCCATAGTTTAATGTTCTAGATGTCTCAACGACTCTACCATTAGTTGTAATGCCACTATCATGACATGTGCTATATTATCAGGTAAAGCTTGAAGGCTTTTATCCATTTTTCATCAAAACATCGAGCTTGGCATTGAAATCGTGAGACATCCCAATGATCAACTCGTCAATAAGAGGGCCCTCAACGTTGTCAAAGGTCTCGGGGTTTTTGTCCTTTCGAGCAGTAGCAAACATTATATTTACCACTATGGTCGCCAATTAATGTATTGGTGGTTTTTTTTATCTTGACCAGGGTTTGGGTGAGCCATGTTGTCAGAGTGGGTTCGATTCATGCCTCAATTAAGAGGACTTTTGCAAACAATGAATATTGAAGGAATTGACAAGATGCACAAAATGAGTATAATAAGAACAAGAACAAATTCATACATTTACAAACCTTTTTGTCAATTTTGAGATCACTCCTTGAGGACGCTTTATCAATATTACAGGAAAAAAAACCTTTGAATTCCTTATAATTAATGCAATTACAACTTTACCTCTTCTCCTCTTACTCCTAGGGAATGTAAAAAAGATAAGATTTGATTTGATGTTTGATGATCTTTTTCCACCAACCTCTATTGTTTATATAATCCATGACACAGTTATTTAGCAGCTAAAAAATGATCCTGAGTATATGACCACGTTCTTGAGCACTCCATATCAAAACTACCATTAATGGCTTCAACATGTAGGCATCATGCCATTTTTCCTCGATTATTGATATTGTCAGTTATTTCATGCATCGTGGGACTTGCATTGGTCCATAAACACTATTTTCCTTCTTCATCTTCTCGGGATGTGTCAATTCTATAATTGTGACTTCCTCGAGAATGTTCGTAAGCCACATGCCACCTTAATGGCTATATTCAAAATGGGGTGAACTATAACACCCCATACCTATATTAGGTAAGTTTAAAGAATCCAAACCCAAGACCATGTGTCTAAATTAAACCCTTGGTAATTGTGAGTAAGAGGGTCACCCTCTAGGCTCAAGAGATCGATTTAGACATGGCCTAGTGTGAACTAAAGAACTCTTGGACCAATTGGGTTGGACCTTGGAAACCCAATGGTGATGAATCAAGAAAGTTTTGAAATTTTTCAGTGACCGATCACAAGATGTGTGACCGATCATGAGAGTCTTGATCAATCATAGACATAGGTCATAACCCTTGAGAGTTTTATTCTGAGTAAAAAAATTCATTTTGCAGGATCCGTGACCGATCATGAGTGTGATCAATCAGGAGATCTTTGACTAATCACGGATCTTATGATCGATCATGTCTCGTCTTTTGAGAAAGATTGTGGACACGTACGTAATGATGTGTCATGACCTCATTAAACCTTTACACGAGTGAAATCTCATTTTAGATGAATTATAAACCCTATTTGAGCTTAGTTAGGTCCATTAAACCATTTAGAACATAAGGAGAGATTGAAAGAGAATTGAGATGTTTGGGGGAAGATAGAGGAGATTCATTTTCTCCAAGTGTTGATAAGTTGCTAGAATTTAGATCTAGCTTAAAATAGTTATGATTTACCATTTTCTACCTTAGTATATAATTTCTAACCATGGAATGATTTATTTAATCATAGAGGGAGGAAGGATTGACAAAGGCAATGAGGTTTTGGAGGAGGATTCCCTTAAAAGCAAGGAATAAAAGGCTTAGGTGAGTGGATATGTATTTTATGTGCACTTTCCTTTCCTAGGTTCTTAGATTTATTGATAATGAACTTTGTTTTGGTGGATTCACTTCTATTTTTCTTGATAATTTTTATTTCTTTGAGTTAAATTTTAGTTCCATTTGATTGAGCATGTTAAAACAGATTTTCTACATTGTTTTTATGATTTCTTAAATTATGGAGCTATTACATGATATTAGTATTGTCAGATGAGTTTGATAATCTCCACTATATTTGGGAAGGTTTTGGAGTTGGATTCATATAGTTAGATGGTTTAGAAGGTTCTATGTTGTATACCTTGGTTTATCCTTTAATTTATTGTGAAATGTCTAATTTCATGCACTCTACCTATTTGGTGAATTGTTATGTGATTTGTTCACTATGATTTGTATACCTTTTGAATGACCTTGGACTCTCTATATGATTTTATTGCTCACTTTGATGGGTTTTTTATACTTTATGTTAATCCATGTTGAGGATCTGTGTTAATTCTATTGATTCCCATGTTAGAATCTTCAAATTTTGGTGCATCACATTGGGTTTTACATCATTTGATAGCCTTTAGTGGCATGAACATGTTGTATTTGACATTGTTTACTTTGGTCTTTTCAAGACATTTCACTTGGACTTCTATGTGAATTTTAGAGTATTTAGGCCACTTAGTTTTTTTCGTTATTGGTATTCGACATGAAATAATTTTTCGTTTAAGCATCTTTATATGCAAATTGGTATTTAGCCTATTTTATGTGATTTATCTCTTCAGTTTTGAACTATTTATGAGTTAGTACATATGGATATCTTTCACATTGCATGCTTATGTAGTAGTTATATTACTTTACATAAACATATATTTGATAAATCATTTAGAACACGTAGATTCATTTTAGAACCCTTGTAGAGTGGTGGGCAACCAACAAACAACACAGACATAAAATAAGTGTGGCTGAAATGAGGATGTTGAGATGGATGAGTCACAAGACTAGAAAGGATAAAATTAGGAATGAATCCTTTCATGGGAACTTAGGTATAACACCAATAGGTGATAAAATGAGGAAAAGTCGATTGAGATGGTTTAGGCATGTGCAACGAAGACCAATTACTGTACTAGTTAGGCAGAATGAGGTAATACAAGTTGAAGGTGCTAGAAGAACTAGAGGAAGGCCAAAATTGACTTGGGTGGAGGTAGTAAGGAGGGACATGGCAATTGGTAATTTAATGACAAATATGGCACTAAACAAAGAGTAGTGGGCT